>WJFA01003124.1:0-13730 GCA_009870155.1 Pseudobourletiella spinata | reverse complement strand
GCGGCCAGGCGGGTGGATTTGATGGTGTGTCCTCATGCAGACTTTGTTGAGCATAACAGGGTTGCAGCGGACGGTGAAGCAGGAATTATTCTTTTATTTTCCTAATTTTAACTCCGATCTTGAGTCGCCACAGTAATTTTGGGTCTTGTGGACCAACTTTCACCAATTAGTGCGTAGCATCAGATGCAACTTTTGTTTTTACTTTTCCAATCCTGTGTATTTAATTTTTTGTTATTTGAAATTTTCTAATTCTATTTATAAATAATTATCAATTCAAATTAAATTTCTTGATACTTATATTTCTCTAATTAAATTTTTATTTTAAATATTTCTAATTTTCTAATTAAATCTTTCTTTTAAAAATTTCTAATTTCCTAATTAAATCTTTCTTTTAGACATTTCTAATTTTCTAATTCTTTGCATTTGATTTTTAAACATTTCAAATTTTAATTTTAATAACTAATTATTTTATTTTAACTGATAGTTTTTCTGAAATACTTGCTTCCTTCATGAGTGAACAGGGAGAGAAAACTTTATTCGTTACAAATTTTAAGAGGAACTCGTAAAAACTTTCACTTGCTTTTACTAATGCTAACATCGGTAAAAGCTGGCTCTGTTCCGAGTCATCAATTAAAACTTGGTTTCCACAATTAAATTACAGCTTTTCTTAGGGAACACTTGTTCTGAACTTTCACTGCTTTCCCCAGTGAAAGTTTCCGATTTTCCCAAATCCCGCTTGCATGAGTTGTCTGAGTGTAATAAAAACTGATGATTCCAAGTAAAATTGGGAAGGAACAACAGGGAAGAAATTAAAGGAGCGTATGCGACATTCCACTAGGAGAAAGGTGGATGGACGGGTGGGAATAATTTTGGAGGTGGCCTGGCAGTATTGGTGGACAGTTTCGGGGGTGCCATTCCGCCGCCCGGATAAAACGTGTGAGGAGGAACAATCGATACTTTCTCCAAGGACTGACTTCTTCACTCACCACGGTCCGAGCGAGACTCTGGGGAAAATAACATGTTACTACTCCTCTCCAGAGGGGGAATAGTGTGGTTGATGGGAGTGGTAGTGTATATAGCGAGCCTACGTGTGGAGTGAGTGCGAAGCCTGGAATTTCCCTTCATTTCCCCCCACCAATACTGCCGTCCGAATTCCTCGCTCCGCCACTCCGTCTCCCACACTCACATGCACACACATACATACACAGTCTTTGCCACCATACTAGTAAGTCCATCCTTGGGACTTGTGGGCTGGAATACTAAACGTTTTTATATCCGCTATTCTTCGGTCACCTCCATTCAAAGATGCCCCCTCCACTCCGCGCTCCAAATCAGTATATTCCCCAAGGATGCTTTCTCCATTCGAGCTTTCACTACTTTTCTCTTCTATTTTTGGTCTGCTTTCATCCAATTTTCTCCTCACAGTCCCTTCCTCACATTACTGCCCCACCGTGCCCAGGTCCATCCCGCTGACATAGTGATTTCCTATTCTACTTTGGTGAAAGTAGTGAAAGTTTAGAAAGAATTTATATAATTAGAAATGAAAATCAAGATTTCCAGCTCAATTACAATTATTGCTAGTGAGATTGAGAGTTGAATTTGAATATCCCCGATGAAAGCTTTAAAGTTGCGCTACTTTCACTACTGCGGAGAAAGCAAAACCAGACTAGGAATCCTACAGCCTGTCACCCTTACTCCACATATATATATATATACATATATTGACTTTCTCCACTGTTTATGGAGAATGAAAAGGGGGGTTTAAGGGGGACGAGGGGTAAGGGTGGGTGGGGACGAAAAACCAGTCGTACCGGGCTCACTAACCTTTCCCCGACGACTGTGAGATAAATCACAAAAGAATTCTCTCTCTCTATCCCTTCCCGTTAGTCCATCATTTGTCTTTCCAACGCAGTCGGATCATTTATTCCCAAATCTTATTCATTCCCCCGGCGTCCTTCCGACTCCACTCCCCTTTATGGAGACTTGTTCATTCTGAATTTCATTCGGGCTCACACCCCACCCCCTTCCCCCCCATACATTCCCCTCTACTTTCACTCACTTTCTTTCCGCCATCCCACTCTTTTTTGTCTGTGGGGACTACGGATGTAGGACAAGGGAATTTGGCATGCCGTGTTCACTATTATTCGAATCCTGAGTTGAGCCACATCATAGTACAACAGTACTACGGTGGACCCGGCAATAGTAGTGGCACCCTATAGCGGTCTCCTGCATATAATACGGCATACTGGAGAAAGTATGGAACTCTTTCGTGATTTTGCTGAAATGAGAATGATGGGATCGCGTGACTAGAGAGAATTCTTCTGTGCAGCACCACCAGCCGCTGCCGCTCTAAGGAGACCCCTACGCCATGTTTTCCGAGTCGTCCTCTTCTCGAGACCTCCGGCGTATTTTGGAAGAGTAGAATGGATGCATTTAATTCCCGATTCCCTCTCCCCATGCGTTGAAAAAGGGCCCTTTGATCTATTATTCATGGGGTTGTTTGGGTGAGTGTGGGGGAGAAATTCGAGCTAATCTCTTGCAGAACAAATCCGTCCCCACCACCCCCGCCAAGGAGAGGTGGAGGAATATGGAGCAACCACCTGCTCCGGGAAAACAAGTTCTCATCTCAACCATCATCGAACCAACAACAACTGTGGGAGTACCTCAACCTTACCTTTTGCCTTTCCACACTACTGCTCCAGTGCCCTGGGAGAAAGTAGTGAAAGTTTATCCCTCCATGAATCAGGTCAGGCGGTCTAATATAATATAACATAATATAATATAATAATAATAAAAGCGGACCATGAAATATTAGGAACGTTCTTGGGACGAGTTAACTTATGAGTTTCCGCCTCGAGTTGCGGCCGCAGAGAATAGGGTAGGAAACGGGTTCTCATAATCGGCCTAATTCTTTAGCGACTGGGGAAAGTCTCAAGCTGAATTCTGTCTCAAGTTCTTCCCCCAGACTTTCTTTGCTGGGCTGAAGGGCCCTTTGCTTGCGGGGCTCGGAGGGGAGGGCGAAGGAGGAGGAGGAGGAGGTGGAGGAGAGGGGAGGAAGCGCATAATATCAGGGATATAGAGTCATAAGGCTAAATCATTCTAATGGACTGGAATTTTATGGGCCCTTCCTTGACGGGCCCCGGCGTTATCATCCTTTTCCAATATATATAAACCGCAAGCCTGTCGGGAAAGTCTTTCCCCTGGCGGAAGGGGGGAATGATAATGGCTCATTTTCTAACCGTTATATCCCTTCCCCGGTCTTAAAGTATGGTAAGAATCAGGGTATCTGTCAGGGTGCAGGAGGCATTGCCGGCGGATAGTCGGTCCCTCCCCACGGTTTTCCCAGCCCCGCGGCGAAGGATCTATGGCTAATTAATAAAAGGCAGGCGGGATGGAAGACGGGAAAGTCTAGTTCATACCGCAGATTACTGAGAGATTGTTCAACGGTGAGAGTAACGACAGAACCGAGCAGTGGAGTGAATGCTACTGACTGCATTTAACGTTGGAATTGCGAAACTTTAGTAGTTTTAAAAATCCATAATCGCGTTTAGGCAAAAATAAAACCTATGACCACGGAAAGTAACGAGTGGATGTTCAGGCGGAAGTTATGACAACTTTAGGTGAAAACATGCGTTGGAAATTAAAATGAAAGTAACAAATGGAGTTTTAGGTGAAAGTAACGAAGGGAATTTTCGATGAAAGGAACGACGGATAGTTGTGACGAAAGTAACGAAAACATTATAGATGAAAGTAACGACTTAAATTTAAGGTGAAAGTAACAAATAAAATTAAATTTTAATGTCGTATGTGAAAGTTCAGGTCAAAGTAACGAAGGGAAATTGATCCAAAAGTAAGGAATGAAAGTTAACATGAAAGTAGCGACTGAACTTGAGGTTAACGTACCGAGCAATGCTACTAAAGTTTTGTAAAGTTTTTAAATTTAACCAGGGGAAACAAGGCCATAAGGTCAAACGTTATGCTCCACAAGGTTCAACGGAAAAAAGACTCTTAGGGAAAGTAACCGTGACTTTTCCTTGCTGCGGTACTCAAAACAGCAGTTGATATAAATTTACAGGGATATTGTGGCAGGTCCAGACAAGTGAAATTCTCCATCCTACTTCGGACCCTTTCAATTTCCCACGGGGAAAGTGGAGGTGAGAGGATATGAGGGGATTGAATAAACCCGGCCTTACATCCAGCTAAAATGCAGAGAAAGTAAAGTTGTGCTCCCGTTAACCCCCTCCCCACCCCCACCACCACTACCCCACTCACAGAATGCATTCCCACAGCCTGAGTAAACTAATGCTATTTGACATGTGGGGATGACTGGCTGGGGAGAAAGTAGGGAAAGTGGTCCAGACTATGAGACAGTGCAGTGACATACGGAGGGATTATTATTATTATTAGGGAAAGTGGGAGAAAGTGCAGTGTTCCACCAATTGAATTTCCAGGGGGGAATAAAATACAAAGAAAAATCGTAGCATTCTAGAAACTTTCCAGCCATTCCTCTCAATCTCACGCCCCTCCTCCCCTCCAACTCCACTTAAGTTCTCCACCTAAAATCGAATCATAAGTTGGCATGCCCGTGCGGTCAATAATACCCAACTAACCCAGCATGGCGAACGTTAGGAGGAATAAGATTGCTCCAATATGCCCCCCGGCTTGGCAAAATTTCCATTGTATTCAGCCCCCGGGGACTTTCTACATGCAAACTTTTGTTATGGAAAGAAATTCTTGAGAGCGGGGGGCCTTGCAACGCTCCCTTCCTCCAGCACCGTACTAATGTTAGCATCAGAGTTTTAGAGTTACGATCATACGCGCAGGCCCAGCTCACATCCCAACTGCTGTGAGAGTTCCAAGAACCCCCCGCACCTCTCTCGGGGATCAAAGCTCAGCATTTAACATCAAAGTTGACTTTGGACGTGGGGTTGGTGGGGGGCAATTTTCAAATTTGATGGCCTCTGGCCATCCTGTTAGCCGGAATAACTTGATCCTATTCCCCGCTCCTCCTCCTTGAACAGGGAAAAACATGGAAGAAACAGTGCCGCCGGCGGGACCATAAGCTTCGGATCCCCTCCACAGCAACAACCTGTCCCACATTCATTGTGCATGTGCCCGACATAAATCCATGGGGCTCAACAAGCTATGCTCTTGTTGTTGTTGTTGTCGTTGTTGTCACAGTGGAGTAGGCGAGCTTGTAGGCATGTGAGCTATTGCCTAGCTTCCTGCCGCTTCCATGCCGATGGGAAGGTCCCATCGGAACAGGGCGTGCGGCCTGCCCGCCCGAATATTGAATGCCCCGAAGAGGCCGGCATATACATTCCAAATCGATCCAGCCAACAAGAAACCAGGCCAACCTACCTGCCATCTTTCCCTTCCCTTTTCGTAAGTTTGAGGAGGAATTTCACCTGACATGTGTCACATGCTCAAAGCCCTCTCATTAACCAACTAACCAACCAACCGGCCAGTAATTTCACCAGAGGCAGGGTGGGGGCACTTTCGTCCCACGTTGGAGACTCCATGCCAGTCAACGCCACGGGATATTAACCTTTCCCCCAACCCACGTCGTAAGAGTATAGCCAGGAAAAATTGACAGTGTAAAGGGGATCTTTGCCAGTGGGGGGTTCCTCCGCATCCAGAGCAGCGCAGATGATGATGATGATGATGAGCTTTTAGATGCTCATCAACCAGTCGTGGCTGACGTTCAGGGTTGAATCCCGAGGGCTTAATTACGGCCAGGGAGCCCCCAGTAGTAGTAGTAGTGACGTGAGATGAGTACGCTCGGGAGGGAGAGTTAAGTGTCTCAACATTCGGATGTGGCTTAAATGCCCAAAAGGGGGCGAGGCTAGACTCAAAGATTGCAGCCCAGTTGTTCTCAACGACTCGGTCGGAGGAGTTGCGAGTGATAAGGGGGGAGTTTAGAGTGCCGTTATCTCGCGGCGGAAAGAACGTTTGTGTAGTAACTAGTGGAAAAGACTTGACGTCTTCCAAAGGGAGTGATGAGGGAGTGGCTCTACTGATTTCCCTCTGATTCCCCTAATGAGATCAAATAGCTCCGACGGAGGACGTCTAATTAGTACCTTCGAGGGACCCGGATCCCAACACTATCATCATCATTGTCGTTGTCGTCGTCGTCATCATCATCATCATCCGCCACGTCGTCCTCATCATCCAAGTTCCCAAACTTGTGCTTTCCCCACCCAGCAAAAGTCCCGGTGAAAGTCCGATAGTCAAGTTCTTCCCATCTTTAGTGGTCGTTTCAACCCCCAATAATGAGCCAGCTTACGACTTTTACTATGGTTTCTCACGTGGAACCTACAGCCTGTCCAATGCCACGCTTTTTAAAATCCTACCCGATACTCCGGGAAAACGGTGGGGGGGGGGTCTTTGGGGTGTCGGGCAGAACTTCGGAAAAGCCTGGTGGAGACTTCCACGAATTTTCCATAGCCAAGTCTCAGCTGTGAAACATTATTAGTAATTTCCGTGAGTTTGTCAGCCTGCGTACTTCCCGGAAGCTCATACAGAGGTAGGGAACTTCAAGGTCCTACATGTGTTTGGGGCAACTTGTAAACAAGTTAAGCCCCTTCCCCGACCGTCTCATCTTAATTAGGCTCCTGAAAGATTAATCCCCCGGAGGAGCTTCCGATCATTAGCGGCCTAAGCTCCCTTCATTATCTCCTGCCTTCCGCTTCCCATATGTACAGGTAGGGGGATGGGCCCCTGCCCCTTCTCGGAATCACGCTTCATCCAAGGTTTTTATAGAAACTTTCCTCCTGCCCTCAGGCCGTCCACTTATTCTCCAGGAATCCCGGAACTGTTTCCTGAAAAGCCCGCGCAAAAACAGCAGTCTTGTCCCTCCTATGCTTTTTGTTGAATAAAAATCCCGCTTGGGAGCCCACCTCAAAATTAACTGAAAAACTGACTGAGAGAGAAACCCTGAACCTTGGTTGGGCCCCACCCGTGGGACCTTGAATATAAATAAGGGAGATGCCTCTGATTATTTTGCCGACGGTGAGTGGCGTCAGAGCAGCTGTCCATCACAGCGACTTTTGAACCTCGTATAACAATTTAGCAAAGCTGTGACTAATGGCGGGTGTGAACGACCCCTCCGGCCATGCCCCCCAGGGGCACTACTGTAAGTGGTGAGAACAGTGTTTAAGGGGGTTCAATTTATATACTCATTTCAGCTCCACCATACGGTGGAAAACAATAGGCGGGTAGTGAATTGTGGAAAGTTCAATATTTGAACTACCCACTCCTCCCGCCTCCCCCCCCGTATCTCATGCAGTCATTGAGGCGGGAGTTTCGGGGGGATTTGTTCCCACGCTCCAGCGTAGCCTCGACGCGACACCGTGGTAGTCGTCACTGTTGTCCGAAGTGAAGGACTTTCTCACACAAAGCTCGCAGCTAACACATACGGTTGCCCCACTTATTTCCCGTTACAGTGGATGTGGGGGGGAAGTTAGGATGGGGCATATGGATGGATGGGTGGACCGGCGGTTGGAGTGACTCGCCGTCCGAACCTCATGAAATTTATATGAGTCTTTGTCACTTGAAGCCTCCGCCCGAACCTCCCCCCCTTCACCCATCTCCCTCCCCCGAGCACCCGGATTTTTCCTCACCCGAGGCACTCCTGCTTATAAATTAATGTGATCAAGCGCCTGCCTGTGTGGTCCCGGAGATAGTGACCGAGCTGCTGACAGGGAGGCTTCCCACTTGCTCCCCTCGTCCGCCCATAACGTGACGTTAATGGCCCACCGAGTTTTAACTGGGCCAGGAGGAGGAGGAGGAGGAAGACCCTATGGATTCTTGGGCTGTAGTGTGTTATAACAACTAGTAATATGGAGGTACATATCGTACTGACTAGTTCAAAATTTCCTCGGCGCTCCTTGCGGTGGTGGCCTGGAGAAGCGCTGCAGATTCAATAGGCGTAAAAGATTTTTCGCATAATATACGCTGAGAGTGGGCAGTAGAGGGGGGAGTCGGGGCACATTACAAGCAATTACAGGGTGTACAGAGATTTACGCCATAATTTGTCAGATCAAGTCAGCTGTGGAGGATGACGATGATGATGATGATGACGTAGAAATAAGCTGGGGATTTACGATTTGCATCTCTACGCTGTCACCCATTCCCAGTATCCCCCCCCCTCCCGCTGAACATGGGGGACCTTCCGGTGGAAAGGACTTTTCATCTTACATTTCAGCTCATGCCTGTTTTTACAGCTCAGACATGGCCAACTCACCCCCTGACCCCCAATGAGTATATGTGTGAATCCATTGAAACTTCTTTAGAGCGGCCGACCTAAAAGTATATGCGCTCAAGGCAACTCATGCCCTACCTCTGGAAATTTTTTTCTCTCCACCGCCATCGCCACCACCAGCGCATATTTCGCCAGCGTTCATCATAATTTATTCCAGGATTGGGCCCTTCCCGACCCAACCCCCCAGGATGGAGGCCCTAAGTAGGTCAGTAATGAAGATTTAGATGAGATTCTCGGAGGGGAGATAAACGGAAGCCATTTCAGTAGGGAATCCAATAGTTTCTCATCCCACATTTTACCTTCCCAGGAGGAGAAGGCGGAGGTTGGGTGAAAAATACTGAGCCACTACCCCCCCCCCCGCCAACCACTCCCCTCCCATCTCATCCTATTTCCACAAGGTTGGGAGGAAATTAAAAAAAGGAAAAAAAGAAAAAACCGGAGGTAAACCCCGCTTCCCTCTCGCTTCCAAAATCCGCTGGTGCCACGGGATCTCTGGTTCTCCTGACCAGCAGGGAGGGACATAAAGGAATGGTGATGTTGGTGGTGGTGCTGTGGGAAGTAAATGAAAGATTTTTCCCGCGTAGACTCGCCGGAGGGGGGGGGCGGGCGAGGGAGCAGGAGAGGAAATTGTCCGGGTCTACGTTTCGGAAATCCATAAATTAGTCAGGGGACGACAAATAATTTCCTTCGTCAAGAACCCTCTGCCCCCACCTAGAATCCCGCGCAGGGCCACAGTATATGCGGGCTTGTGCGGAAGGGCCGTGAGGTCTTTTTTAATTACTCTCTGGTTTACGACCCTACTTTTCCGAGGCGGATCCCACTCCCTCCACCGCACGCCTCCTGAGCGTATAAAACTATTCTCGTGCTCTTTTTCCGAGCCCAAAATCCGTACAAATCATTGCTCAACGCGAAGTTGCTCTCTTATTCGTCTCAAAGAAGGGAAATTCGGCTGTGGAATCCCAGCGCCTTAGACCACTCGTTCATCCTGAAAGATCAAAAAACCGTTCTAGTCGACAGAGAAACCAGTTGGAGGAAAAAATTGACTGGGAGGAAGCATGAGAGCTGGAGGGGCTCGTCTTCTGTGTAGCTTTTTAGCAGTGAGGAAAAAGCGGCTGGATATCAAAGAGCCATTTGGAGTCTTTTAAGCCCCGCCTGGAATCAATAGAAGAAGGGAGAGAGAGAGAGATTGTGAGCGGGGAAATTGCTGTCATATCATCAGAGCTGAGGCAAAATCTTTCCCGGCTCACGAAGCAAATTACCTTTGTTTTCCCGCGGAGGAGCGGGGCGGCGTGGCGTGGGGAGGGTCGCGGGCCAACTCACTAAACANGAGGGTCGCGGGCCAACTCACTAAACAGTAAGACAGTGACAAAGAGGCTTCGTCGTCGTCCCCGGACCCCACGATCCCTCTCACGTCTCCGAGGAGGACGGAGGAGCTCTCACCAGGCTCTGCCCTCCACCACATGGATACATATGTGACATGGGAACATACAACCTTGCCATTGTTCCCTCATCGATCCTCATTTCGCGTCCAAAGCGTATTCCCAAGTCCCCCGTACCCTCCTGCCTACCTAGTTCATCCTCCGAGCTGTCCACTAATGGCTCCAGCCGGGACGCTTCGCACCTTGTTCAGTGGGAGATAACGTGAGGGGGAGAACCAAGGCCATCACCACCAGGCAGGCATTGCCTCTTCCCCAAATCCGGCGGCTCATTCCAATCATTATTATTGTGAAAAGAATTGAGCATTTGGACTTGTGGGTCAGATTATAGACTATGTCACACTCTGTGGGCGCAGCTGGAGGGTTTCCAATAATGGAGCTCCCGCCTGGAATTCCCCGTTCATCCCAAAGGGCTCCGAGTTAGGCTCACTCTCGGGGGCAGGTAAAGGGCGAGTATGTACACGCATGGATGGATCCATTCCGCGGATGATACGGGGAAAGGTAGCTGGGCACGCGGTTCCCGGGCTGGATGGATGGGAGAGGTGGATTATTAGTGAGCGTGGAGGGGATGAGTGTAAAAAATCCTCATCACTACTGGTGAGCCTCGGTGCTTATGTAATGAGTTTCCATTTCAGGTCGATAATTCACGAGCCACCGCTGCCACTGCCACCGCGGCCGCTACCACCAGCCTCCGCGCTCCAAGTCACCATCACTGGTTGTCCTACTCCGTGTGTATGTATGTGTGAGTGTGTGTGTGTGAGTTCGTTTGAAAAATCTTGAGTTATCGCCAACTCCCCGCCGCCACTTCTATGCATACAGTCATCCACCACATACATTTGTACAGGGAGAAAGCTAGGGAAAGTTAGTATGGTGAATATCCCGCTCCCGCTTCATTCCCACATACACTTCCCTTCCAACTCTTCCCCTTCGTGGAATCTAATTAATGTCATTCATGGCGCATTATTAAGCTTAATCGGCTCCCATTCCCTTGGAATAGTTATTGCTCCGTCTCGCTCCGCATTTATCAATCCTTCAGACGAAGGGGGAGGTGGTGGGTAGAGAGGGGCTTGGAGATTCGTCCCAATATCTTCGTATTCCTTTCCATGTAATCCCTTCCTTTGGAGGGGAGTAGGAGACGTCGTTGAATCCCATTAACTTTCTCCGCTGGAATCTTCCCACTTTCACTCCCTAGGCTTTCCCCTAGTTTAGTCTTTATCTGTGTATCATTGCCAATAATTATTGCTACTATTATTCTAATAGTTATATCAATAGACGAGTCCGAAACCTAAATGGATTATAACCCACTCAGTAGGGCGGAGAAAGTTTTCAAGACGTGGTTAATAACCCCAGCCCAGTGACTTTTAACATATATGTACGTGCATAGAAGTGGCATAAGACAGGAACCAGACATTTCCGAGGCATAGTTTGTGTGTGAAAGCTTCAAGTTTAATACAGTTTTATTTGGAGAAAGTTCAATTCCACGGCTTAGTAAAGGGAACCTTGGAAATGAGATCACCGATTGAGCCCCCCAGTAATAAGGCATAAGATTGTAGAGGCGAAGTGGAACTGCTCTTGAACCAGCCGCCCGAAACCCGTCCAAAAGGGTGCAACATTCCTCTGTATAATAAAGTGGGAGGGGGCGGGGGTCAAATCTTGGAACTACTGCATGATTGTCCCATAAATTCGTTGGGCTGACAGCAAGTGTCTCACAAACGAGACAGTCAGTTGAGCAAGAAGGAAAATAAGCTCGTCTCCACCCCCTCAATCACGAGGAGTGTCCGAGAAAAGGGGGGTAACCGCCGCCGCCGCGGGAACATCCTCCCTGTCACCCACGTCCTGATTTTAGCGGATGTTCCTTGTTATTTCCTCTTCCTCCGGAGGAGTGACCAAATAAATGCTGATAAAGTGACTACATCAAAGGATATCTTTCTCCACAAAGCACACAAGCCTCACCAATAATAATGGGGGATCCCTAGACTTCGCAGTGTACTACACGATGGGGAGAATCTGGCCGGATGGAGTTTGCTCAGAGATAATCAAAATCATGTCGCATTATACAGCAGTGGGATCCCATGCGGTGAAAGCAGTGAAAGTTAAGAGAAAGTACTGGCACGTGCGTCCAAGCACCGGTCCGCAGCCCACTATGCTGGTGAGAGAAGTGGCTTGGAGATTCATCCTCGGTAGCAGAGAGAAGAGTTCTTGAGATGGAAAGTGCGTAGGGAGGTTGTGAAAGTTTATGTTCCGGTGAAAGTACATAGATTAGCGCTAGTTAGGGAAATGTAGTAGTCCCAACAGAGGAGCCGGCTGTTTCATTACGGCGCATGAGCAAGAAGGATTAGAATTTGAGAGTAGTAAAAGCGGTAGTGAAAGCACCCGGTGCTCCCAGAGATATTATCCCAACACGTGTGCCTTCCACGCATAAGAATAGCGGCAGACAGGCACCGGAGGAGCGGTGGGTGAGTGGTGACAGGAGAACATACAATGGGGGTGAAAGTACCCCCACACCACCCAGCGAAGCATCAAGGATAAATCAAGAGGAATCACTACAAACTGGTGGTGACGGGGGAGAAAGTTACTTTCACCAGATTGGATCAAAGTAACTCCGGCAGTAGTGCGGGGAGGGGGGACATGGAAGAGGGTCGTTAGGACTCAGCGAGGATATTGGGATGGATGATGAGGTGCCATTAGAGCTGGTACGGAACATTGAGATAGATTTCCCTCCTCGCCGGCCGTCACAGGGCTTTCACCTCCTCCCCCTCAATGGCACACACACAACTCCGAGACCAATACTGAGATCGTCCTAAAATTTGCATGATACACAGTCATTTGAATGTTTGCGGGGAAGGCGCGGAAGGAGGAGCGGGTGGGAATTGAGTCCACCACCGCCCCCACCATACCCCTCTGTCCACCCGCCCGCGCGGCCCATTGTCCAAAAATTTATCGCCCTCCCACGACACATAACTTTCCCGAGGTGGGAAGCAGAGAAAAATGAGAGTCATTCCCAGCCCCACTCACTCCTTCCCATTTCCCGGGATGGACGGACGCTTTCTCCAAAAATTCAACTTTCACAACTTTCACCCTCCCCACCATTATTTTCCAACGACTCCCGCATTCCTCTGTTTGGAGACGACGTTGACTGCTGGCCAGTAGTCCTGAGAGTCGTACTAGTACGGTCGAATAGGAGCCAATTGGACGAGGCATGCAATGCGTACATTAGGGGAAGGAATATAGCGGGAGCAAAAGGATTTATTCCCAACTATCTTACCAAACTCGGTTAGTTGTAACATCACGGCTATTCCATACAGTAGTAGTAGTAGTAGTAGTAGCAGTAGCAGCAGCAGCAGTAGTAGCATTAGTGACGATAGTAACAGCCGTATCATTCCACTCTTTGAGAGGAGTAAATACCTGGAAGCGTCAGATAATACTGAATTGCGGTCTCGCTTTCACTTTCGTTTACATATTTTCCCCCTCCGTGCACGCATACACGCAGAAGACCCAGCGGAGCAACCGGGTAGGTTTCGCAGAACATCATTTCCCCATTCTATTGGTTCAGCAGAGCTGGTAGCGTAGGAATTCATGGGAAAATATATGCGGGAAAAAGGCTGAGCGGGGAGGGGGTGGGTGGAGAACAAGTGACAAACCTTGTATGTCCCATTTTCCCCTCATAGTGCTTTATGGGTGGTGGTATTTGTGTGTGTGTGTGTGTGTGCATGGGCTTAAAGAGAAAAGTTTTGGGAAATGCTTTGCGGAAGAGATTAGAGCGCGCGGGATGGGATCCCGCGCTGTCTTGCTCCTCAACCGTGTCTGTATTTCTTCCTCCTATGGAAAAGACGCATGAGGGGGGGAGAAAGTGTGGTGGGTCTTATACATATTAACAGGGTGAAAGTTCTGCATAGTGAGCAAGCCTGGACCCACTACATATACCCAAAGACGATCATTCATTCCGTTGGAATACTATTGGACCTCAGTTGGCTGGCTTTCACTCCGCACCCCCGCGCTGGACGAGGGAAGCAGACGGAAGTAAAAAGCAG
>WJFA01003123.1:0-13731 GCA_009870155.1 Pseudobourletiella spinata | reverse complement strand
TAAAGTCTGGAGATAGTGGGAAGGTTGTTTTTCTTGTGCACGGCGCCGAGGGTAGTGCTGACGTTTTCAAACCGCTGGCAGCTGGACTGGAAGCAGATGTCTACGCATTCCAATTTGGGCAGTACCCGGCCGAGGTTTCCATCCCTGCCCTGGCAGAGGCATACATAAAGGTAGCTGTATTAAGTTGTTATTATGACTCGTCGATGAGTGGGACTTACTAGGATTAAATGACTAAGGATTGATTTTTGATTGTGGAGGAACTGAAAGATATAAGGCCTCATGGGCCCTACATTCTGGCTGGGTATTCAGCCGGCTCGGCCATTGCGTTCGAGATGACACTGCAGCTTGAGAAAAATCAAGACCAGGTACGATCTCGGTATTTTTAAATGCTGCTTCGCGCCATAATTGACCGTAGTGATTTCTTACCGTTGTGAAAGGTATGGCAACCCTATGGTTGCTACGGCATATGTAGCGTATCACAAATTCCGAAAATTTCACCTGGATACTTGTGGATTACCACTACTTTACGGCTTTTTGTATGCGTTTTAATGAATTTTATTTAACTTGAGGTCTCCCAACTTATTTTCCTCGATGGATGTCCGAGCTGGCAGGGAGCATCATCGGATCTCTCTCAAGCCTTTGCCTTCCAATTTGCCATGTCCAAGAGTTTCTTGAAGAAATTACCTGAAGCTCAGATACAAGTGATGATAACTTTTTAGCACAGTATAAGAACGTTTGGATAATGGACAAGTTGATTTAAGGGCAATTGAATTTTTCTCTCACAGAGATTTAAGGACTCACTCTCGACGGATGCCGTCAGTAACACCAGACTGTTCCTGGAACTAATGAAAAGGGAAATCAACGCAGAATTTGACCAGATGAGTGTAGAGCGGTACATGAGCCTTGCTGATGCAGTTTTGAAGTATTCACCAAAGTCAGACTTTAGTGGGAATTCCGTGCTGGTGTACGCAAAGGAAAAATCCGAGCAGTCGCTCATGATTCCGAACGATGACTACAATGTGAGCAAGGTGTGTTTTGGTTGGACTGACGGTCGTTTCATGTTCACATGCATTTTTCCCAATTTTGAGAATGTTGAGGCAAATGCAATTGATTTGATAGTTTTCCATCCAACTTCGGGTTCGAATGGTATCCTTTGTTGCAGAGTTCCCTCTCATAATATTTGCTACATTTCTTCCATTTAAGAATTTGCGGATACATTGTTTACAGTAGTTTTTTATGTTCCTATCCATTCCAGCATTGCAAGGGCACCGTCCGTCGCTATTCGGTCCAAGGGAATCATGAAAGCTTCCTTGGTGAGATTCATGTTGAAGAGACAACAGTCCTTTTGAATAATGTGCTGGCGTCGGTTGTACAGTAGAAGCCAGTTGGATTTCAACCTCCGCTAGGATTCTCTAGAAGACATTTATTAAGTAGCCTTCGACAGTACTTTATGTTTTCGGTGTTCCTGTCCATCTATGAGTGTCTTCGCACGGTAACTCCGGAACGAAGTCAAACATTGAATTGGGGTTGTGACTAGTCGATAGGAAGCCGTTTTTAAGCAGTCGTAGGCCGGTTTTTAACATTGAATTGTTGTTTGTATAAATACTGTCATCCATGTTAAGCGTATTTTGGAAGAGTCAAATTCAATTTTGGTGTCACAAACGCCTCTTTTCGTTGATTGCGTTTGCCCGGTTTGTTTCCCTATCAATTGAGACATCGTTTCAGCCTCTTTTCAAATGTAAAGTACTTCTCTTGAACGCTTCAAACTCCCGAGCGGGAAAACCTGAATTAATTTAGGCTCAAGACGAGTTGCTACAATCTGTTACTGCTGTTACTGATTGAGCCTAAACCCGCAAACCTTTCCAAGCCCGCTCATGCCCGCCGAAGAATGCGGACAGTCCGGAGATTGCACGGGGAAATTAATCTTTGGTATTTTAGCTTACACTTTTAGGGAGATATAGAGGTTTGCTTTATTAAGTTACGGAAAGTTACGGAAACGTGATGAAGGTTGATGGAGCAGAATAATCAATACCTTAGGTTTGCTCGTATTTCCCATGTTGCAGTCTCACACTACGTAAGATTCTAAAAGCTGATAAAGCTGTACGGCTTTCCACACTCGGACATTATTTTCTATCTAGCTCTAGCTAACACACCCAGATAGGCAACACCACGTCCTCCCTTTAAGATTGAAAGGTGAGACGCATGTTCTTCAGAGGTGTAAAATTCGGGGGTATTTGTGAGGGGGGTTTAAAACATTTTAAGTCTGGAGTTGTTCGAAGGGACGGAAACAACATTACCATCCTCCTCCCCGCTAATACTCTGATCCCACAATATTAGATCAGCGCTGAGTCCATCCGGAAATCTCTGCGGCGGGTGAGCCGTTGAAAAAGATCCCAAGGCATCATCTACTCTTGGTTTTTTTCGCCTTCGCAGTTTCAGATCCCGTTGGTGTTGAGTCTCTATTATTAAATCGAAGCTGAGCCTTATCTTCTCAACTGCTGCAGGACTGAGCAAGCACGCATACAGAGTGAACTCTGAATTTAATACTGCAGAGGATAACACCGATTCAGTAAACTAGCGTAGACAATCAAGGGAGGCAGATGTTTCGGACAATTTGTGTATCATGTGGGATTTGATGGCTTGATTATCAATGCTATAGCGTTTCCGGAAAGATTCTTAAATTGCACAGTCATACATATGGCAATTTTTTCATGCAAATACGGATTTTGAGTTTATGGTAATAAAAAGAATGATGTTTAGACACGTTCTATCACGTTTATGTTACATTACATATTACTCGAGGGAGGATTTTACCATGCATACTGTTAGTCACGCCCTCAGACAGATTTTCTTCATCGAACAAAGATCCGATTCTAACTTCTTATTCATGGGTGCGTTGGGTACTGGCACCTTGTGTGACGATGCAAGATACAATTTTATCGCCGTATTCACTGCCGCTGCTAGTTTTCCGCGTATCATTTCTCTTAATTCATTCGTTGTTGATCTCACCGGAGACACGAGTGAAGCTGACTCGCCTTTGATGCAATAAACGATGGTAACTTCCACCAAAACTGATCATCTATGGCATCGGCTCAAACTAAGGAAGGATCTGGGGAATTTGATGGCAGCATGCATGAGTTTCGGTCTTCATACTTTCGTCGTGAAGAATTAGAAGCTGACGTTCGGCTCCAACAAATTTATAGTTCATCTAATTCTGTTACGGCTCATCACGGAAGCAGCAGTTATTCAAACTCAACAACATCTTGGGAAGCGTTAAGCTCGAGCGAAAATTTTTCAGAGGACACGAATGAAAGAATTACGTTCTCAACTACCATCACGGGATCAAGCAGTGACTGGATTCCAAGGGGATGGCGAGAACCGCGCATTGTTGCAATAATGCAGCGACTGTGACAAAGTTTGGAAGAAGATATCCACGGAAGGCATTTAAATCAGGAAGAGGGAACCAACCAATGAGCAGTATGAGCCGACCGTTAGTGTCATCGACGTCACTAAGAAATTTCCCTCGAGAATGCAGTTCAAGCGACTCTACGCAAAATTCAGTGACCGAGCTCAATAGTACAATAAGCGGTCACGACGGGACCGAGCTTAACCAAATGGGAAATGTCAAGTGTTTGGTTCAAAGTAAGGGTTGACTTGGCCTGGAAGCAAATCACATCCCGAGAAAAAAGTTAATGGCGTAAATTCATCTCCGAGTTGCAAACCATGCACCAAAAATTTGACTGCCTGCGGTTTCATGCAAATTTTCAATCCAGAAGTATGAAAATTATATTATCGTACTCAAGTGCATCTAGATGCATATCATTCTTTAAGATCAAGATGTTGTTGAAATTGCACGAGTTTGGAGAGCCGGCATAGCATGCGTCATTTGTAGGACCCTCAGGGGTATCTTCCTCTTCCTTCTTGTTGTGCTTAATGATGCGCCGGAGACAAATCATAGCCAGCTCACGAAGGAGGACACTAGTGCGAGCCCAGCCTGTTAAATCATCGAGTTATACTTCAAGAATAGCCCCAAACAAACAATTATGCATGTAAATATCCTGAAATTTAACTGAAAGTTCTTCGGTCACCGGGTTGAGAACGTGCAACTCGCAATAGACCACAATTCGGCTGAACACGAGGCGAAATTTGCATGTCCTTGTCTCGAGTTCTGGCTTTTCCCAAAAGGTAAGCTTGAGTTGCTTCGGCTGTTCATATGCTCGATATTCATTATACTCGAAAAATAGGTTGATGTCAAAATCATCTTCATTCTGGTCGGCTGAATGGATCTGATCAAGCAGCAGCGGGGTGAGCCAGTGGCCTATCCGGGTTACCTCGTACTTGCAAAACTTTACCACCGTGTGTTTTCCCGCAGGATTTTGACACCCTATGTTAAAGAACATTGTGCGGTATGTTAGATACTCAGCCACTCTGACACAATGGCAGTCGTCCAAGTAGGTGGTGTCCTTTTCAAAGAACGTCCAACTTGCCGGGTTATCAAACGCTGGATTTAACTGGGATGAGCTGTGTGCTCCAAATAAAATGAGTGCTCCAGGAAATATAACAAGAATTTGGAGTTAGGGAAAGTACTAGAATTTTTTACTTACAGACAAACTTGTTTGTAGACATGTTGTATGGGTGGGTTGATAGAGCAGCGGTTTACCGTCCCAAATTTCCAAATTGTTGTTGTTGCAATTTTAATGAGATCATGCAGACACGTACATTTTGATGGATCTTACGATTTCTGTGGAGAGACTGGAAACGGTTGTTAAAGCGTCAAAAAGAGGACCTTGCGATTGTCACGCCGAGAGTGAGTATTTTACACCGCAATCAAAGTTTTCCAGATGGATTGAATTTTTTATCGTTTTTGCAAAAACAACTATTATGAATTATATTAACAAAATATTAGCGTAATCCTGGTTTTTTAAAATACCTTGCTAGGCGATACTGCATTCACTTAGGACCAGGGTGGCCACATTTAACATTCATTCCACGGCTGTCACGAAACAGTTAGCGCTGTTTAAGCTACAGATATCAAATTTATGCCTTTTCATTTCACTCCCCAAGCATCGAACTCAGTCGAATCCAGAAACGATTATTTACAACCAAGATGCCATAAAAGCGCTAGGAGGCACTAGGTTCTCTATAAACGAGGTGAGTTGTGTACTTTCAAACAAATTTTGTGGTATTTTGTTATTGTTTTGCATTTTTTTTGCCTTGCAAAGCATACGTATTCCTGACAACATAGAGGAGTACGTAAAATTCATTCGCTAATCCAGTAAATCCGAAGAGTTTTATGTACCGGTCCATATCTGCCGGTTTAATGTGGGTAGATTTTTTCGGAAAATCTAAAGCGTATTTCCCAGAAAACGTTAGAACGACTCCATTTCAGACCTGTGGACAAAGTTTAAGACTGCACTTACAAGAATGAAAACGCCGGAAAGCATCAGAGAAGAGCTTTTTATGTATTGGTAATTTGTGGCTGTCATTATAGAATAATATTTTCATGGAGTAAAGTTTTAATCGCATTAAATTTGAGCTGGAAATATTTTAGTTTTGATATGTATATCTTTTACTCAGAGGCAGAGCCATTTCGCAAGATCAGCCTGTTTGGCCAACTTGTAATACCTATATGTGAAAAAGTCGACTGCTATTGAGGCCGCTGCTAATGATGTTGTTTTGTGAATGCTTGATGTAGAAGGAGATAATCAGTTTAAATCAAATGTATTATTGCAATTATAAACGTTCTCGCCTACTAACCAATGTATAATGAATTTTTTTACCATATTTTCCACGAAAACTGGTAAAGAGATCTTAAACGATATTATTTTGGGACTCACACAAAGAATTAACTAACTAACAGTTAGGAAATGTTAGTTGTCATGCTTCAATTCAAATTTCAAGTTTCATTACATCTGCTACTATTAAGCTGCAGTTTGTATTATTTAGGCACGTAATTTGACATCAGTTAGTTTTGTTATTTATAAAGATGAAATTTTTGTTTTCAATGATTAAAATGAGAAACAAAATTCAAGCCAGGAACATGATGTTCAAAGTAGACCGAGGAAACCTAGCAAAGATGGAACGAAACTCAAGTCATAAGTACGAAGAGCATATAAATGAATCAGCACGACAGAAAAGCAGTTCTAACCACAGCAAAGGTCCAAAGGACCAGCCCAACGTGGGCATGGCCTTAAATCAAGTCCAATGGGCAATGAACGGGTTTGAACATCTTCCATTACTGGAGTGGCGTTCATACAAATAAAACACGAACCATTTTTCAAAGTGCTAAAGAACTTGAAATTTATAGTACTACCCACTGCTATGAATAGTTCAGACAAAATTCACCCATAGTGCTGCACTGCTTTGCACTGTGATTTAAAATTTTACCTATTTTCGCCTGCGGTAGCGCAATTATTTTTAATGTTTTCCTTGTTTATAGTTATAGTTCAGGTAGCAGTAAAGTTTATGGTTATAGTTCAATACATTTTTAACTTCCAGTATTCCGGAATAGTGCAAGCTCGTGGATTTGCACTTGCAATAGTACAGTGCAAGTGTTAATGCAACCGATGCCCATCTCTGCGAGAGAGGTAGGAGGTTAATGGAAAGTGTATGCAAAACATAATCGCTCATCCCTTCCAACCCGTCTTTTGAGGCCGAACTGGCGGACGCAAGGAAAACTTCCATTAATTTCTACTCCAGCCATAAGTTCTGTTTTTCCTTTCTCAGTGATTTCCAGAAAAGTACCAGGTTTTAAAATTCCACTTTGAATGCAAGAAGACGGAAAGAGTTGAACCGTAATGAAATTTTATTACCGTTTACGTAAATTATTCTTCAATCAATTTATACGACTTTATCAAATTTATATGTATACTGAGCATTTTTGACAATTGCAGATTAAAGGTAATGAGTCAATGATGTCAAATTTGTGCGAAACTTTCTACCAAAATACGTAAACCTCTGGATGATCTCCGTGGAGCTGATAGCAGAATGTGTGTGGCGTTTAATGTCAGAGTATGCGTCTGAGCATTTTCGAAACTATGTGCTAATGTTCAGAGGGTTATTGAAACTTCTGAGAGTAACTGCATTAGTGAACTTTAAGCCATTCGTCATTGTCAGTACTTGCTTCTCTTTATTGAACGTGTGAAATAAATTCCATAGGTCTATATTACAGTCCCTTGCACCCTCTGGATGTCTCAGTCTATGTACCATTTGCTTTCATTCATTTCGAAATGGGAACTAACCAAGTTTTTGAGAAGCCTGTTCAAGAGCAACTACCTGATTCCGGCTACGCTATGTACTCCGATCAATACAAGTTCAATCACGTAATTTGCTCATTTTGCTTGAATAAATATCAGGGGTCGGGGATGAGGAGAATCGAAGGGGTTTGTGAAGAAAAAGGAAAGTCCAGGCGAGGATTTTCTAACCTCAGTATAACGGTCGTTACGCAAACACATAATTTTTGACTGGGGAAGCTGGTACGAATAACCCTCGGATGTGTTCCGATTATCCGTAAATACTCCAGTAGTGTCTGGGAGTATTCAGAGGTGCAATCGATAGTCCGCCAGCTCGTCTATCCTCTGCGCAGTCAAAAAATAGTTACCAAGGCTCATTATGCTTTTCGCTCCACCCAAGTATCTGCTCTCTCTGTATCTGTCCTTTGCTCTGACATGAATGGAAGTAAGCATTTATTGCAGTTTTTGCAAGACCTTTCCCAGGTCACTATAACAGAACCACTGGGAGCTGTCAAATAATTGTTTCGTTTTTCTCATAAATGAGTGGAAAATAAAGGGAGGCTGCCTGGAGGCTTAACACTGTCATCAGGCTGATTGGTGACATTTTTTCTGGAAGAGTAAGTAAATTACATTGAGTGTGCATGATATTTCCATCGCTCGCTCTTATGAAAATTTGATTTTCTCATCCGTCATCGCCGTACTAAAAGTTGCGCGGATCTCATTTGTTTCTCTTGGGCACACATTGAGCCTACAGACAAAATGTCTTTTACAACCGTTAATTTACGAAAACACAACTTCTATATGCTTCCAGAACCTTCTCCATCCGACAAATCCACCAGAAGTATTTGAAAGTGGGTGGGATTATAAGATAAAAAAGCGTTTAAAAATAGACTAATCACCTGGGATCGTTGGAAATGTTACTCACAATATTTGGCTCTATTTTACATCATACATGAAGTTGCTCGTAGTTTTTGGCACTGTAAAAATTTTTAACCTGGTTGTATGCGTCTGCTTGTAATTTCAAATAAAGTCGCAAAAGCAGTTGTTACCCGTGGAGCCCGTGCGAGCCTTTGTAGTTTTACCCACGTAAAAAATTGATCACTTTTGAATGTCATCGGATCCTCTGTCGTCCTTTTGAAATTAAAATGTCTCAAGTTCGTTCGCGGGAGTTGTAGGCTGGAGCTACATATCTATGTCTTTGAAAGGAAACTCGATTTTCTCCCTTTAGAGAATTAGTTTCTGGACCGCTTCGGAGGCACCAACAGTTGGAGAAAACGGAAGGCAAAATTATCACGAGATGAAATACTTTTTAATTCCAATTTTTACTTTTCTAATTTTACTCCAAATTCCAAATTTAATTAATTAAATAAATTAAAACAAAAATTAATTAAATAAATTTAATTAATTCCAATGTTGAAATCATAGCCCATCCCAGCGTTGTAAGTTTAAAAAATCGAATGCCTACTTGCGCAGCTTTGTCATACCTTTTGGAAAACAAAATGCTTTCATACTTCAATATTTCGCTCCCACAGTCAAAAATCTTTTAAATTTTAGGAAAATACCTCTTATTTTAATTCAAAAATTTCCCCGCAATGTTAACCATTTTTACATTAATTATTACATAACGTAAAAAGATTCTTTGTTGAAAGTTTAAAAGATTTATAAACAGTTTTAAAAACGTTAAAGGGATGTGTATTTTTCATGATGACTTAAAATGATCATATGCTGCTCTTTGCGGCGCTTCCTGAGGCCGATATCGCACCCGTAAACATTCTCATCGACCTCTCGCAGAACCGCTATTTAAAGGCAAAGCTGAAAACGCCATTGACGCCCCCAAACTGGCACCTTCTTGCCGTTTCCGCTTGGATTTCCTGTCGCAACTTCTCGAATGAACTCTACAGCAAACTCATCGTGGCAGAAGTCGCACCTTTTCATGCGAAGATTGTGGTACATGACTTTGTGACGATTCCTAATTGTTTTTGAACCCCTCCATCTGCAATGAGGGTGATCGTCGCAGCTCACTTGCTGGTGGAAACGCCGGTGGTTGTTTAAACCGGAGCGTGAGCCAGAAACTTTACCACAATCTTAGCAGGAAAAACGGTCGCGGTCCTTGACTCCTGATTTTGAATGCTCACGGTTCTCTTCTCCGGTCTCGGATTCTCCGAATATCGCCACACCTACAAATTGCAAGATTCGCTATATTATGGTTAAACCTGCCCAGTGCTTATTAAAAATTTTCACTAAAGTTTATATTATAACTTGCATCGGCCGCTTCAGGTTCTACATTCCGAACCAAGCCGGCATGTCGCATCGGTAATTCATTCGAAATCTAAAAACCTAGAAATAACAATAAAAGAAACGTTAAGAATGTTAAAAGTCATCCGTAGAAAACTGTTGCCTCCAAAGTCGGATGTTCTGGATTTTGCTCCACTTCCGATTCGTACACCAAGGTTGAGTTGCATCTAATAAAAAAATAGAGTACACCGAATCCCCTCGTACCCCTGTTGGGGGTCCATTGGTCGGTAAGAGATGAAAAATAACAACAAGAACGAATTTCCTGTCTTCCGGGATCGGCCATGCACCAGTCAGAATCCCCAAATACTTTTCAAGCACATCGTATGTCGCTTCATCACCGAAAACTGCCTGAACGACTATACATAACTAAAACGAAAGTAAACGAACCGAAATCATTAAATTTTTCATTGTAGATACAACATCCCTTGGGATTCGTTAGCCTTTCAGCGCAAGCATAAATGTCGTAACATACAAAACGGCTTCATTTCCAAATAGTTTTAAGGTAAGAATTGTTTTCGTGATTCGAAATCCTTTCTCTTTTGGAAATTCTGCAGCACAAAACTCTGCCTAAATGTCAGTGCCGTACGTAAATTTTTCAAGCGGGATCCAGAAATTTGCGCTTGGCGGGCTGCACACAATATTCCCAACAACTAATCTCGTAATCCACAGATTTGCAGCAATCTCGATTTAAGAGTGAAGCGATGAAAACTAACAGTGAGTAGCCAGCTCACTTGAAATTAACAGGGTTTCGGTTATCCTGTCCCGCCATTGCAGATGACTTAAATCAGCTGTTCTGACACTTACAACATCATGTTTGTTAACAAGAGAAAGGCGCCAATTTTTATTTCCAATGCACAATTATGTAAATTCATTTATTGCATGTTATGCTTATATCTTGCAATGTGTTGGCTTTGCTGGAGCTTACCCTTGGCCTCGCACGGCGTATACATACTCTTCACGCCCAGCTTACAACGCAGCTCACGGCTCACATCATACCTCCCCTTTTATCTGATGAAACCTAAATGCAAACCCCGCAAGTTTTATAGCTACTGACGACAATGTTAGTTTACTTTCAAGCTGTCCTTGTTGTTTGCCGTCAGCTTCTAAATGTGAAAGACAGATCACAAAAATATTTTTGGTTTACACTGACTTTTTTCTTTTATCATGTAAAGTTCTTACGCTTGAGGCAATGATAAATAACCACAACAATGTACATTTCATCTCAGGATATTGTTCGTTTTTCGTGTACAGCTGTACGTACCCGAGCAAATAGTAAACAACAACGATACTGTGAGTTTATCTTGGGCTACATGTCTTCGCTCGTGTCAACTCCTTTATGTTCGAGACACAGAACAAGAACGGTAGCGTATATTTATCATCAGGCCATCATTTTTTCCTGTGTAAAGTTCTGAATGTTTTAGATGACAAATTATCCTAGCTGCAGCATGTATCACATCTTCAATCTTGTCTCAGACTTCAATGTTTAGATACGATTACGAAGCACACAAAAAATTGTCGGTAAGTTACTGTCTTTCCCAGGAAAACTTCTAAAAAATTCATGGATTTAACGGTAAAAGCCTTAGAAAATTGTGAGCAAAAACAAAATTTAGAGTAACTTTTTGGAAAATTTCAATCTACACGTACTATTGATTCCATGCAGTGCTTTGTAAACTACGACTTTTCTTGGGAACTAAAAATTACAACTATCTTGTTTTCAATTACATTGCAATTTTTTAGTTAAAATTGCAAACTAAATTTCAGATATTACAGAAATGAAAAATGTAGTTGAGAAACATATTTTATGCCCTTCAGAAGTGAAGTAAAGAAGTGAGAAATAAGTTTCGCATCCATTTGAAACATTAAGAATTGAGAATTAGATTTCCCGCCCGTTTCAAGATGTAGTTCAGAAATCAGAAATAATTTTTGGGCTCAAGATTATATGTACAGAGCACAACTTCTGATAAATATTAGTGATACATGCAAATAAACGCCTTGCATATTGCAAATGCAATTAAAAACTTTTATGCTGTTTCATGATTTTACTAAAAATGGATTATAGATAAAAATATTTTACTCCTTTTTCCCGTAAAAATAACTGTACGTTCTGCTGTTTTCAAATATTCTATAGCATTCTGCATAGATACAAATGAAAACTTCGTGACGTAAAATCGAGAACACAGGTTTAGAGTTTTCGGGTCCGTAGCCCGTTGAAAATTGCACGAAGGTTTTTACAGTACAAGCCAGCGGGATCCCATACATTTCGTGGCATGAAATTTCAAATTATGGGCCACAGTCCACCCGAGTGTAATGTTAAATGAATTTGAAACGATTGTATTTTTTAGCCATGTTATTTTGTACTTGACACGACGCAAAGTGACCTGGCGGGACACACCTACACTACCTGTATTATTAATAAGACGATGAACCTCTTTTACCTTCACGTCTCCTCAAACTTGAGTTTATGTCACACAGAAACGTGTCTAGCTTTACCTCACCTCATTCCAATACATGAGCAGTTACTAATTGAAATTAAAATTGTTCGCTGGCTGCACAAAAAAATTACAATTGAGAATTAAAATTGGAAATTGCATTTATTTGGTATAATGTAATTTGGAGAAATTGAATCAGTGTAGTATCGATTTATTATCGTTTATCGTTATTATTTTTGAGTAGGTAGAATCAGTATACGGCGACGAATTTGTATAGAAATAGAAGTCCTAAAGGTTTTCCATTGCTTTTTTTACCATTGCATTGGACCAGAATTCTCACTTTTTGGTAAATGTGAGACTGATGCCATTGATTACGGATGGTTATTGGTTGTGTATTAGTCCAACGGAAATTTGAGTCACTTTTACTGTCAGAAACGGGTTTGCTGCACCTTTGTCCTCAAAGTCCACTGCAAAATTAGTCTTCTATTTTCATGTCCCTCTTCAAATGTTTTTCGCCTGCAATGGTAAATAAAAGGAAGTGCTCAGCACAAACATTGGTTTCTTCTTTGAGGTCGCAGACGCCGACCAGGATACCCTGACTACTGATGAAGACTATGTTGAACAGAGATTACTTTTTTAAATCTTCCACGGAAAAAGTCTTCTGAGGCTCCGTTGAGCAGAGCTTTACGAGTTTAGTGAATTGCTGAGTTCCAGGAGGAAAAAAATTCATCTTCGTTACGGCAGTTTCCATTAGAGAGGTATTTCTGAAGGTCTTCTTCGTAAGGCAGAAGAGCCAGCTAGGCTCCTAGTTGAACCAATCAAAAGTTTTCTAAATCACAGCCGTCAGTCAAAGTAGGTAATAATTATCAGTGGATTTGTTTACTTACACCTAAAAACAATTAGTCATGATTTGTAGAATCTATCGTAGTAATTTCGAAGTCGAAAGGTTCCCGAATGGGTCAGGCTACCGTTTTGAGACATCTTGTGGAAGTCACAAGTGGAAATAACTACTAGCAGTAGCAGTAGTGGAGTACCATGTTATGTTTTCTGTCTCCAAGGAATTTGCGATGAATGGAGCACCAGTCTTCGATCTTGACTGATGATCACGTGGTGAGTGGTCAAGCGTCCACGTATTCTAAGGATCGATTGTATTAGATTCCCCTAAATGAGATATAACTGATAAATTGCTGATTTTTCAAGTTAATTGAATACTAAACTAGTAAAAACTTTAGAAGGAACCCGTCCGTCTAGATTTCCCTTTTTAGTTTCGAAAACAAGCGTTGAAGTCAAGAAGAGTTCAAATGTTAGCATCACTCTTCGTCTTCGTGCAAAATCTGAGCAAGCCACACTACATGCTTGGATTTTCCTGTATCTTTTGAAGCTGCTTACTCTTACTTACTATTTACTACTACGGCTTAGTCTACTAACTACGGGAAACTGGATTTGTATTCCATCTGGTTTACAAGATACTTATACGGAATATTTTCATATTTTTAACAAATACGGCCAAAAATGCTAATTGGACAGATTGTGCATTTAAAAATTCAATGCAATCGTGGTTTTCACTTGTGGTGTCTTCTTCTTCGTTGTAACTACTGTAAAGTGGAACATAATCATTAAGGTGCGCAAACTTCTGCTCATTTTTGAAAGGGAGATATGCTTTTTTCAAATGTAACTTATGCTTTTTCTGCTTTTTTTAAAATTGGTCCTATCGTGTTAATATGGCACTCAAATTTAACGGACTTTTTCATTTCGCTCCCTACTAAGTTTACATT
>WJFA01003122.1:0-13746 GCA_009870155.1 Pseudobourletiella spinata | reverse complement strand
GTCCCCTTCCTACTGCAGACATGTGTGTGGGTACCGTTAGCCCACTACCTCATCGAACTCTGCCACTTCAAGTGAAGCAATGAGAACCGTTCCCCCATATATGTCTCTCAATGCCCTTAACAATAGGCCACACGGAAGAATTCTATCCAACCCAAGGACCCCGGCCTCATATCATCATCCCCGCCCTCAAGTTTCACTCCACCTATGAAATGCTGCAATAATACTGCCAGTATGTGCATGTCTCCATGCGCTACCGAAAATTCCAAATTTGATTCTCTCCCTCAATGAATTGAGGCACTGTGCACATGTGTGCCACATATGGACTTCCGGAAATGCTAAATCTTCCTCGCGGATCCAACTCGCGCGGAATTTTCGATCCGCAGAAATCCCAAAATCTATGCCGAGTTCAAGGAATCCAACTCTGTCACCGGCTCTGTGCGGGGGGGTCATATGTGTTACTTCGTAACATTGCACTGTGCTATTTCAGCACCGCGAGCTATTTTGAAGCGTGTGACAACCCCACGTGTCATGCAATGTACCCCAAGACCCCCTCTGGCCAAACTTAAGAAATTGACGGGGTAACACAGAGAGGGACATATATGTCTCCGGCTGAGCTACACTGCACAAATGACCAGAAGGAAAGCTCGGAGGGATATAAATAAGTGGACAAGGTCATATATGTACATCAGTGTAACAGTCATGATTTTTTCATTCACTCACCACCACCACTCTTCCACCCCGGAGCATCACCGGGAGTCTCTTTGAGAAAGAACCAGGACAACCTAACCCGCTATCCTTTCACTACTGGGGTGTAAAAACTAAACCGTCAAAGCCGTATTGAGGTGCCCCGGGAGTTTATTATGTTTCGTGTGTGTGTGTGTGTGTGTGTGTGTGTGTGTGTGTGTGTGACGTTATGGCAGGATAGGTGGACTCTCACAGAACTACTACTAGGAGCAGGTGGCGGGAGTGTTGGTGAGGTATGGAACATGGGATTAGGGCCTTTCCCCCTCCCCCTCTCGAACCCCCCCCCGCTCGTATGCGGATACGTATCCCGGAGTTACACGTAGTCAGAGCCGAGCTCGTAAATTTTAATTACACACCTTCGGGAAGACGCAATAAATTATTCGACCCACTTTACCTAAAAGCCTGCACTCGCAGTTATAATTAAGACAGCAGAGTCAATAGTGTACATACTACTTGTGTGTGCGTAGCAACCTCCGAACCTCATAGAGTGTGCGTGAGCATTGCGTTCCATGTATGCGTGCATGTGGCTGTCCGGTAGGCCAGCCCGATATATCCAGGCTCCTTTACACACACACACACACACACACACACACACACACATGAGACGCATATCATGTACCTGATAAAAAGGAGGTGGGAACCCGGAGGAAGGCCCTGTCCCAAGGAATCCAATACGTTCCCAGTCATTACACACAATCTTAATAATAATATGACGCCCGCCGCCGGATGACGGCTCACTACCGGTGAGAAAATAATGGCTCCCCCCACCACGCCATGAGAACCTCCTCAGCTTAATTTACACTTTGTTTAAAACATCAAATCAGCATGATTGGCTAGCTTGAGCTTGTCAGATGGATAACATGTGAAATATGATTATTGAACATGGAAATTCCACTGTTAGTAGCGACGACCCTGGTGCGGTGTCAATGCCTTCAACTCTGTGAGTACGGACGGGGCTTTGGGCATGATCTAAAGTTTGGGACTTGCTTCAAACCAACGGAGGCTCACTCCGCCGCATTATTTTTCCCTCGACAGCCCTGCTCCTCAAATAATTTTACATGGGACGAGGAGTGTTGGTTGGCTGTAGCCGTGTAATAATGGCCCATCACAGGGGCCTTGTGGCCTCATACCTACAGCGCCGCTCAGTGCAGCTCCACTAGCCTCCGGAATAGACTGTACACACATATGCATCTATAGCCCAGTTATAATTACTTGGCCGTTCGTCAAAATAGCGTCCGGGACGACGTGGACTGCCACCGCACTACGGCTTCACTTCTCAAGAGAGAAAAATGGATACGGGGTAGAGGGAAATTTAAATTCCCTCGTCCCTTCGTAATCACCTGAACTTAAATGGTGGAGCGGAACTGCTCAGTAATTACTCTGGCCCCGATAGGAAGTTACGATATTTTTTATCTCGAGACCTGAGGAAGAAAATAGTGGTTATTCCTCTTAATTTTATTACATCCATCAGCCTTGTCCACAATGGAAAATCCTTTGAACATGCTCATAATTCCAACTGGTGGGGTCAGGAAATTTGTACCTATCAACCCCTCTCCATACCTTTCGCCTTCTTCTTTTTTCGAGTCCGCCCACTGCGGTGGAGGAAGTGGCGAGCGGGAGTATTGCTTCACCACCACTCCCGTCAGTCACTGGAAATCTATGTCCGGGCTAGAGGATCCTTACCCATGTCCCACTCACCCTATCTATCTCTGTATGCCCTCCGAGTTGTCCTTTGAGTCTACAGAATTTCCTTTACAGTCGGAATGCGGTATTAGACAAAAGTTATGCTCAGTGTTCTCCTCAGTATATAGGACAGTCGGCGTTGCACAGTCCAGGAGGAGAGCCTGTGCACTGTTGATAGGTGAAATGCCAGGGCTTAACGAGATGAAGGAGTACGTATGAATCGATAGCGGTAGTAGTGGCAGTTTTGGAGCTGACTCAAAGATGGTGAGGCACAAAAACGCACACACACAAATCCACCTACAGGCACGCAAATCCACCCTTATACACACGCAGGCACACGCGAACACAATCCTAGGTTACTCCGCATTTACATTCGCACATATCATCACGTTCATACTTTCACAAATACATACACACATATTTGCATTCTCACATGCACACTCACGTTCACACATGCATTCAAGCAAGCACACAAATACACAAAAACGAGCACTCCCACACACACACACACACACACACACACACACACAAGCAAACACACATTCACACTCAGGAGTGAGAAAGACTCTAGAAGTCTCAGAAGACTCAGAGAAGACGAAGAGAATCTTGAGGACTTTGATGATTATTACCGTAATCAGTATTCCACGTACGGAATTTATCTGATGCTCTCCTCTCAGATTTCTACCAGCTTGTCAGGTTGGACATGGATGCAAGTGTGTGCGGTGAAAGTGAGAAATCAAAACGAGTTCTCATACATCATCTCATCAGAGTTTTGTTTATATGTGATTTAGATATATATGCATACCGGACGGTGTGATATATATGCATATATATATATATACACACATATACATATATACCATTAATGTAACTCCGAAACGGTGAGGCAGAAACACGCATGCATGTACCGGTGTACCGGACAGTTGAGAAATTTCTTGTCAACCCGACTTTGAAACTTTCTCCTACACAGACAATTCCTGTTGTTTTACTGGAGTCTATAGTTATGTGAAACCCTAGCAACAGCTTATGTTATAAAACAACAATAAGGTTATTCACAGGCTCGAGTAATTAGTAGAGGAATCAGTGTCTAGTTAGCGGGTACGGGGTGTGAAGAGCTTTAAGTATAGGGACTACTTTCCTCGGCGATTTGGTTTGTGTACGGATATGCTGTGTGACTTTTTGAATTTGTTGGAAAAGTCACAAGGTGGCTGTATCCCGTTGGAAAATATAACCCGCAACCCGTATATAGTTCCTTCCGCGGCGACCATGACACGTTCAAAAAGTAGAGGGGTTTGGACTGGAACTTGAAATACACATCCTGTTCCCATGTGTTTACTGTATCCCTTTCTTATGTACAAATCTCACGTTCGGTCGTCCTTTGGACTTTCTGCTCTTCCATGCAGTCCCTTCCTTGCTTCCTCCCTCCAGCCGTTGTGGAGGGCTACAGGATTTGGATAATAGAATAATGCAGTTATGGGGAAGTGTCAAAAATATATAGCGGCCGAGCTTCGCGTCTCGGGATTCGAGGGGGTGGGTACGCAAGGGAAATAGGAAGGCATCCCTCATGTATCCCGTCCTCTAACGATGAGAAACATTGACTGTTTGGGCTGGGGTGCGTGTTTGCGAGCGCATGTCTTCGGTTTTGTGTCTTGTTATTGTAATATGTGGAAAGGATTGTTTGCAAGGGAGGTTTGTGTGTTTATGTACGTGTAAGTGTGTTTCTACCGAGAAAAGTCTTTGTAAGTCTGGGGAAATTGTGTGTTTGTGTGTGTGTGTGTGTGTGTGTGTGTGTGTGTGTGTGTGTGTGTGTGTGGGTGGTCGTTGTTATTGTTGTTCTTATTGTGGCGTGCTATTAGGGAAGTGCAGAAGGAAACTCGGATGGATGGCAATAAATTTGATGAATTCGGCATGGCCCTCAGCGAAATCGTATGGGGGAGGGAAGAGGAGAGCGAGAGTTGGAGGAGTGAACCTATTCGGAAAATACCTTCATGATGATTTGTAGGGTGATTGAGGCGGGCTTCCAGTAGGCAAACCATGTATAAATATCTGACCGTCCGCATTTAGTCGGCTTATGGGAGGCAAAACTCGGCCGTTAAATTTTAAATATTCCGAGGAAACAACGCCATTTGTGCAGCCAAGTGTGGAACTGGCCCGTGAAACAAGACACAAAGGCCCTCTCCACCCCGTCCCTCTCTGACATGGATGAAAGAAAAACCCATGGATTTTGACTTCGAGCCATTCCATTTCCCTCCCTCCTTCCAACGAATTCACAACCCACTCCCCGCATTTTCAACCGTTCGCCACATCTGGCTTAAGGTGATAAGCTCAAGTGGGATGAGATAATTTGCACTGGAAAATCAAGGGATGATCCATCTCCTTTCAATGGAAGCCGTACTAATATTACCCCACTCCTCGAACTTTCTCTCTATTATTGTTGAATTTTATTTGTAATAGGCCAAAAAATGTCGACCACAATCACAAATCCCTATTTAAGTCGCAGCATGTACAGCTATAAGGCTTTACGGTAATTTAATTTCGTCAGTATGCGTTGGTGTGAATTTGTGCGTTTAAGCGCATGTATGTGTTCGTGTGTGTGCATATGCGTCTTGGTGCATGCGTACGTTTGTGTGGGTGCGTACGTTTATTTGAATGTGTACGTGTGCGTTTGGGTGAATGTGTTTGTGTGCGTTTGGGTGAATGTGTTTGTGTGAGTTTTTGCGAATGTGTTTGTACGTGTGCGTGAGTATCGTGGGCCATAAGGAGCTTCAAATAAAAGTAAGTAAAGGGAAAAGTCGCCAGGAGAAGTAGCACTCAAGTGATGCAATCCGGAATGTGCATGAGCTTATAGCACAGGGATTCCTGGGAAAATCCGCAGCCGGGCGGATGTGGGAAGGCGGAAGTGCAAGTGGTGCATTGAGCTACACAACCGGTACGGTGGAATATCATGCCGTAGGATGTGGTCAAGGGAGGATATTTTCATAATTTCCCATACCACACCCATTCGACAGGAACTGCGAATCCAATTCGCATCTTCATCTCAATGTAACTGTGCCAACCCGAAAAAGCGCTCACTGTTTTTTTAAAATCCGGCACCCCTAATACGCACACACGAAAACTCACTCCATTAACTGTCCGATGGTTGATCCGCACACTGATTGTTCTGGATTCATACATATGACACAGTCATTACAAATTAAATCGTAACCAAAAGTTGGAAGCGATGCGTTCGTGCCCATCAGCCCAGTCTACTTGATAATGTACATTGAAGCATTTCTCAAACCCGCTCAGACGCTCATCCGAGTGTCAAATCTCTGACATAGTGACCATCCATAACTTGAATTTATATTTGACAGCCAGAGACCAAGACGTGGCCTCTCGGAAATTGATACACGGACCACTCCGCGGTAATCCTTGTATTAATCCATCAACTTTCCGAAGAAAGTTACAGCATGTGTAGCATAGATGTGGGATGAACTGGAAAGGGATGAAGTCCAATATTGTTACCCTGCCGGCTCGGCAGTCTGAAGATTATATTTTAGCTTAATCCCTTCCCCTCGCCCAGCTGGATCAGGAACGATGAAAAGGACGGAATGAAAAAGAGATAGAGAGGAAGACTGAATATTCTTTCAGAATTCTCTTCCTCTGAATATTCTTCTCTTTCAAGCCAGTCAGAGTGAAGTACAAGGATGGAAAGTCGGAGAGTATTACTTTTGTGCCATGACGATTACCACGATTTCTCCAGCGGCCTCTTCTTCCATTCCTACAGTTTCCTCCATGACTGCTGCTCCCACTACTACTACTCCTACTACTACTACTACTCCTACTCCTACTACTACTACTACTACTACTACTACTACTACTACAACCACCACCAATATTACGACGACGACGGCGGCGGCTACTACTAACTACTGCCGCTACCACCATAACTTGTAGTAGTAGTACTCCCGCCCCTTCCAATTGCTATATGGCTGCTGCTTCTACTCCTACTCTTCTCTCTCTCTCTCCTCCCTCTGGACACAGCTGGTGCGGATTCTGGAGTGCACAGTGGAGCTCCGGTAGCCCTGTACTGCATACTGAAAAGTATGACTATCGGGCTCTATCCATATGAAGTTTACCAAAACCCAGACAGGTCTGCGTTACTTCTCGTCACTTTATAAAAAACGGTGTAACCTTCGGAGAGAATGTTGGTTCTACTACTACTTCTACTACTACTACTACTTCTGCTACTGCCACTACTGCTACTACTACTACGACGACTACTACTGCTACTACTTATACTTCTACTACTACTACTACTACTACTACTACTACTACTACTACTACTATCACTACAACTGCTGCTACTTCTGGTAGAACTGGTGGTAGAGTTGTTCCTTCTCAGGTTTCTACGCTTGCCATTACCGCTACTACTACTACTACTACTACTACTACTACTACGGATACTACTGCGACTACCAGGGGCGCTACTACGGCCGCTTCCTCTAATACTACGGCTGCCACTACTACCACAGCCACGGCTAGTGATGCTGCTGCTGCTACTACTACTACTACTACCACCACCACCACTGCTACTACTACTCCCGTTGCCCCTGATACTTCTTACTCAAGGTTCCCACCCAGTCGGTTGACTTCGGAATTGCTTCGGTTCTCTCAAGCCACCATCCAACTGTACAGAATTTTATAACTCCGGCCAGGTGCCCCTAATTTTTAGATGTCGGGTCTTTACCAAGGCCATGCTGTCGTTCATGTCCCTCAAGCAAAGGCTTGCCCCATTAGCACGTAAACACACATACGCACACATGCATATGCATGCACACTCAAAAAGGGTGCACTAACTTTTCCAGCTAATTCCCATCTCATTACCTCCCCTGGTTTACTCCAATGTGGCCTCTACTCTGCCGTAAAAACTGGATAAATACGCATTGGAGAGGTGACTGAAAAATCAGAGCTCTACCTCCTCAATGCAAATAACTCAATCACAGCAACCTGGAGCAGGGTCGAGCATTTTCTTGTTTACCTTCCGTCCGAGATGAAATTAAGATGTCACATAGGCCCCCACGTGCACATGCACCCAAACACACACTTTTCCACAATAACAACAGTGGAAATGGCTGTGATTGAGCCGCACGAGCTGGACACACAGCTTCCGCCCTATTGTACCTGCTGGCCCGGCATATTGCACTTGCTCGCTCTCACTCTAGCTGAGTCAGCGTGTATACCTTTTAGAATATGCTCATCTGTGTCTACCTGGGGAACTAGGAAGAGAACCTGAATTTTCGTCCAAGCTGTCTTTCTCATTTGACCCCGGAGATAGGAAGGAAAGTAGGGGGGAACTAACAAGGGGACATTGTCGCGTGTCAGCGGCACACAGCGGCGACACCCTATGCATCACAGAGTTGATGCGTAAAGAATACCTCTCACAAAGCAGCAAATGCGGAAACGCAGGTTTGACCCCGCTGCACGGTGGCAAATTTTGGAGTCAATCAACGCAAGGGGGGGAGTATTAGTATGTAGTGGTGAAAAAAATTGCATGTTAAATCCCGTAAGCATTTTTCAGATTTGAATTTCACGGAAATACTTAGTAGCACGCATAGTACTGCACCTGGTGAAAATTTTTGGAGTTTTACTTGCCGGCTCGCAAGGCGGTAAAATTTTCAAATATATTCAATCAACTTTTTTCATCATCCAAGTGTATATTGCCCTCAGGTGACGACAGGAGAGACATTTCTTGTGGATTTTTCAAAAATCACTCGATATTAAAAACTGGAAAATTCTTTTCACCACGTGCAATTATCTAGTCATCACGTGCCCCCTTCGCATCGATTGACCCCAATACTCTGTGACCAGCTGGTAGAGTCAAACCGGAGTTTCGGCACCTTACTACTTTGTGAGAGACAATATTTATGGATAAGTTCTGCGCTGTGCGCCGCGGGCACCTGACAATGTCCTCTGATAAGTGAGAAACGCATGGAACTGCTCACATATAGACTGTTCCTCTTTAGCACCGGCACTGATCCCCGGTGTTGCGCGGAGAGCATCAACGCTCATGTATGCAAGCCTTCGTGCCATATAATCCTCCTCATTCCCAGCCGCAGTCAGCCAGCCAGCCACATTTGGCGCCGTGAAAACGCGACTCGGGTTCCGGTTCGGTTAGTTGGGCAGGATCACGTGATCTACTCAGAATTTTAGCATCAGTACTCCACTCCGTTCCCAGTCTGCCGTTGCCTTCACGACGGATGCTCCCCATCCAAGAGCAGTGGATTTGGCTCCGGTGGCACCCGTCGTAGTGGTGGTAGTAGCAGTGGTAGTAACGGGAAGAGCAGGCAGAGGGGAGCTATACCTGCCTCCAACCCATATATTTGTGCATGCACTCACTCATATACCCACATGAACACATCGCATGTACGTGTATAGCCACAAGGATATGTACTGTTTACAATCTTCCCTCCTGCTACCATTCCTCGCCGTAGTCTTCTCTATCTCTGCCGCCGCCGACGACGACGACGACGACGACAACGAAGATCCTCTCGGAGCACCTCAGGTTCTCTCTGGGTTAACCGTGTGGCCTTGCCTTCTCTCCCGTTGGAGGAGGCAGGCGAATTTCAAAGGCAGTGTATGCCGAAACGGTAAGGGGAGCTGGCGTGCGCTACGCTGGGACGACCCTTTCTTTTAACTCGGCCGTCCGTATCTCTCTATCCCTCCAGCAGCCCTCACACTCACTCACGGCCGGTACATATGCATGGAGACGTGCCACAGCTCGGCTACGGCCAGCAGCTGAGGAGGACACAGCGGAGCCTGCAGATAGAATTCGTCATTTCTCTCCGCTTTTCACCTCCATCTCCGCTCTACTACGGACACACAATACAATCTCATCTACCTTTCTCCTCCTCCTCCTCTCCTCCTCCTCCTCCTCCTTCTCTCCTGCGCTCTCTCCCTTTCCCTTTCCTTCACCATCCCGTCGCGCCCGGTCGTTCGGCTCCATCCAACCGTTCTAAACTCATTACAGAGTAAACGGCCAAGGTGCGGTCTTTGTTTTTCGCCCATTTTTTATGCAGGCATCCATACACCGCTGCCCTGTCCAGCCATAAACTTCCACAAAGGTATGGAAAGTACTGGCTTTATCGTGCTCCCAATTGGAGGTAAAACTAAAGTGCGGCACTGCTGCTCCGACCACTACTTCTACTTCTGCGATCACTATATTGCTCCACCTCATACGGACCTAACAAGACAACTGCGTCTGCTCCACCTGATCAGGTACACATATATATGCATGTAAATACAGACGGTCGGCACATAATCCCCCGGTGGTCCGCACAAAGTGTCGCAAGGGATGAGGATGAGGAGGTAAGAGATACAGCATCACGACCAGGGATTTGCAAATCCGACACTGCTCCTGCGGACTCTACGAAAACTGTGTGGAGAAGATCCGACACCTCGGATGGAACTGCTGGGGTTCACACGGAATTTATATTTCACTCTCTGGTTAAATAATAATTAAGCTTTGCCTTCCTAACTTTGGGAAAAGGGTCGTTTATTGCTCTCCCACCTGCTGCCTCCTTGATGGCACTACTCCAGTCGGCGGAAGGGATCGCGAAGATTGGCAACACCATGGAGACTCCCCGGGATGATGCATCCTTTGACTCGGGATCACATTCTCTCATTCTATGACAGACATGACAGGCCCGTCCATCATACATAATTGCGTGAGGGACATGTGGCTAAGCAGTACTGCTTGCATATGGAATGGATGCATCCTCCGCTTACTCCCGCTAATGATTTCAGTCAACTCTGAGTGCGCTTCGGTGTGAGGATCCGAGACAGGAAGAGACAAGATCCAAGTGATGACATGAAGAGGATTAACGTAATGGAAATCAGTCCCATGTCCCCCAGACTTTGGAGGCAAACGGTCACACACACACACACACACACACACACACACACACACACACACACACACACACACACACAGGCCCATAACATACGAACTGACTTTCCCAAATTCTCAAAAGTGTCACAGAGAATTTCTCGAGTAAATACATCTGGGTGAGTAGGAGGGAAGATCATGGACGGGCGGGTAGGATCAATAATATCGGCTACCTCCTTTTTTTCTAACCAATAGAACGTTAACTCAGGCGTTGGATAGCTTTGAGAGTCTACTACCTTTCTTCCTACGGCTACTGCTGCTACTGCGGCTAAGCTTCTATTCCACTTATCTCCCTCTTTTCTTGGAACAAAACATGGAGTCGGAAAGGCTTGTTCCCGTCAAGGACGAGACAGCGTTCAGAGTGACCTTAGATTTACCGAGAAAAAAGCTTCAGAATCTTTAGACAAATCCAGAGAGCGTAGAATCAGAATCTGTAATGCATACCTGTCAGAATCTGTAACGCAAAGCTCAAACTCTAAACAGGGCAATAAGCTGAAATAGTCTACTAATCAGTGAGTTTAGGAATATCTGCGGTGGCCAGATAGCAAATTCACAAACTTCAACATATTATGGATTGAAATTTTGAAGTGCAATTTTGAACTTGGAATACTTGAACAGAAATACATGATGCTAGGACAGGAAAAAGAATTCTCTTCATAAAACAATGAAATAATGCCCATTTACTCGGGAACACCGAACTTAAGTTTTGTAGCTTAGTGAAAAAAACTTTTGAATTGTTTTTATGGGGCGTCAAGTTTATCCAACTGCCTGGAAACTTTACTTCTTCTTTTTTACTCATATTTACTATAACCTCTTCCAATTTTGGGTAAGTAACACTAAAAGGAGCATAACTGACTTTAGACCTACGTTGGATAGGTAAATTTGATTCCCCGTAACTTGAAATCCCAGAATCCATGTTTATTTTTTTCGAAAAAGCATAAAAAGCAAAGAGATAAAAAATACATAAAAGGTGTAATGAACAAAAAAGGTAGAAAACGGATATTTTTACTCGTTTTGAGGACATAAAAATAATTTTTACCGTTCAATAAACGAATATATTTTCCAAAACAGTAATATATTGAATCTTCTGTTGAATCTTTCTTTTCGAAATGAGAATCGAGATCAAGGGGTATAACGGACCATAATGGTATATATATGGTGCTATTGAATCTAAATGGATGTGTCTGAATTTTCTGAACCTAAGAGGATTCTCTAGCGAATGAAGGGAAAATTCCTAATAGTTGCTTCGATATCTTGGCTGTGTGAAAATTTAAATGGGACAATATTGAAAATTAATAAAATACTGTCTGTATGTTATATTTGGATAAAGTTACGGTTTCCGTTGTGACCGATATTTTGGATCACAATTATAACACTCAATGTGTTGAAAAAACGTAAATTTATCCAAGTACACAGATTCAAAAAATTAAGTCATAAGTTCTGTAATTACGGCGTCATAATGCAGATAACTTTAAATTTGGAAAAGTATAATGAGCTTTTGAAAAATATCACAATGAGAATTTGGAAAAAGCATAATCAGCTCCTCAAAACAGCATAATTCTGTTGGTCTGTTGGACAAATGATACTGAGAAAATCGAGCGAACGAGTTGTTCCATACATTAAAAAAACATTTCCACATGTTCACAAAAGTTTTGCCTCGAGGACGTGACTACTGCACGTGTTACTTGTAACACCTTTGTTTTATTAAAAAGCAAATTAATATTTCAATTACCCTACAATTTGCTAAGTGGCATTATTGAAGATAACAGCCTCAATTTCAAGTCATTTACTCTTGAATTTGGAAATGCTAGCGACTGTAAATCCACCTGTCATCATTTCCCTTTCCTGCTCCCCTTCGGGTGTGGAGAAATAAAGCATGTAATACTTGAATTTGTCAAGTACTACGTGGAAAATGGAAATGACCAGCAATTGTAAATATATTTCTACAAGGTCATCGCTGTGCCTCTGGAATCATGACCATCAAGGAAATGCGATGAGGAGCCACTCTTTCAGTGTCAACTTAATAATTCAGTAAATTTCGTTTCGTCTTCTTGTCAGCAGCATGGTTGATTATCCCAAATTAGATTAGCTAACTATTTCCCTTACCTAATCAGAAAAAAAACCGATTCCCTAATGCTTGAGAGATCTTTTGAAACATTACGAATATTCAGCAGCACATCCCGGTCGTACTTCTCAAATCCCCTTTCCACACCGAACATGCTTCCCTTCAGGCAAAATAGACTGAAAAGTTCAAACCGCTTTTTAATCATCATTTCCGCCGCACTGACCACATTCTCCGCATCACTTTCATCCTATGATGTGATGTCCACCTTCGCGAATTTTCTGCTGCAGCTCCTTGCTGGCGGAGAAGCCAGTAGACCTCCCACACTAAAAATGGTAAGGACCGATTCGGAATGTTCACATTCCCTCAACCTTCGTCTGGTATAAAACCCATCATTGAGATTCACGCACTAACAATAGCGAGGAGCCCAAAACCGATGACTACAACTAAACTTGCTGTAAATGCATTCAGGCAAGGAAACCACCGCAACTCCCCCATTAATAGTTATACTTCTGAGTCCCTCCCCTTCCAAATCTTCTTATAGCTGGGATGAAGCTCAATCTAAAATTATGGTGAGGACGGAGGATAGGCCTCGTGGTGGTGGGGATGGTAAAGGAGGAGGAGCACCAGAATGAAATGAGTGGAAAATAAAGTTTCAGGCATGGAAGTTTTAAGTTTCCTCAATAGCATCCACGGAGAAACTCCGTGGCGGATGGGAAAGAGAGATTAAATCATGGTCTCCCTTTCCCACTCTTCTTCTTCAGCTTCCTCCACGCACGCACAAGAGGGAGAGACAGGGAGCGAAAGAGAGAGAGAGAGAGAGAGAGATAGAAGATGGAGCAAGACGGAAAGTCGACCAACTGAGAAGCAGAGGGAAAAAATATATATACTCAGGCGCTCCCCCCATAGCCCAGTACTACTAGCGTCTGTTTAGTCAGTAAATTAGCCCAATTAGCCACTGTGATGATTGCTTCTGCAGTCTCACTCCTTCTATCCTACTCACAGTGAGTCTGTCGCCCCTCACGACTGGTTTACAGTGGAATCATCAGTTAGTTTCACTACCTTATCACGTTATCACTCACCACCAGCTCCCACAATATGCTCTTCCACACGTTTTTCTTGTCAAGGATCCTACACACAAACTTATCATATACCCACCGTTCCTTCCTCCTACTGTGTGCCTCAACTCCATTCGTAATCATTTCCAAAATCTATCCCCAGCCCATGAATCATCATTACTAATCTATTCTCTGGTCATTGATACCAATTTGCCGTCACAATAATAACTCACAGATCACAGTATTTATATATGTTTATTATGCATACATAT
>WJFA01003121.1:0-13749 GCA_009870155.1 Pseudobourletiella spinata | reverse complement strand
GTTTTCATGGAGTTGTGATGATGGTTTTCAGGGGAGTTTAATTTTCCCTGTAAAATCAAACAAGTTACATTGTTAACCATGAGTAGTCGGAATAATAATCATCATAATAATATGTAGGACTACAATACATGTTTAATATAGGTAGTAAGTATATATGCTACTTGTTCAAACTACTGCAAGCCCATACACGGCCACCATCATCATCATCATCATCATCATCATCAACATCATCATCATCATCATCCGCCACAAGAGCAGGAGCAGGAGCACATCATGATGGTGATCACCATACCATCATCATCCCTACTTACTCTCGTCACTCTCTCGTCAAACTAGCATACATGTGTCGATAATTACTCACGATCAGAGTGTCTTCCCACATATACAGAGCCGGCTCCGAATCCCCCCTCCTCTAATGATCCATTCAAATTGTGCGCTATTATTAGTATAATTATTATTATTCCTATTATTCCAGCTCATCATCTCTCCGCAGTCTGAGACAGTCAGTCAGATATCCTTCACACATGACTCATAATATCATATCCCCGCGCATGCACAATATACAGCAACCTTGAATTTCCCAGCGGAGTCCCGACACTACTACCACTACTAATACTACCACTGCTACTACTACTATTAACATCACCAGACGCGCCAGCTCTGCTGGTATTGATAAGTACGCCTCAATGCGGATTCACAATGGGGAACCGAGAGACAGTGTGTGGTAGCATATACTGCACCAAAAGTTTTGTCTTCCTACACACAAACACACAGACATATACGAACATGCGTCGTAAATCTCCTTGGTTCCGTCCCTGCTCATGCTAGTATAGCAGTGCAGTGGAATAATGGTAGCAACGCCACCGCTGCCGCCGCCACCGCCGCATCTTTGTTGTATTGAGCCTCAACGGCTCAACAATCCAAGAGACAAGCCAAGGTTACGGCCGGATCTCTTTTGGTTGTCCTTTGAACGGACACGACGGCGCGGAAGGTGAATTCAATGGAAATAGTTCCAGTCCAAAGTACCAGCAGCGGATGAAAGGTGGTGAGGGACAAGATGGCATTTAATGGAGTCGGCAGCACAGTCACGACGGTGCTCCGCCTGACGTCACGCCGATTTACTCCCCAACTTCCAATTTCCCGATTGAACAGGACAGATACATCCGCGGAGGAGCTTCTATATGCTCAGCTCCCAGACGTGCGGCAATGGCAAAAATTGTTATGGATTGAGTAAGTGCCAAGAGCCTTCGTCGTTTTGTCCGGATCACGTTCGGCCTCGGTTTTCATGTGCCACTCCTACGTAGGCGAGTAGTATGTAGTGCAACATGAGAGTGGCCGAGTATGAAAGCTCTTGGCTTTCATGTGACTGGAACCCCCGGGGCTATGGATGTGCAAGCCGGCCTACTACTCAATCTCCTCCGCATAGTAACGACCATACTGTAGTGGAAACAATCCACCAGCCTTTACTTTTGCAGCAGCAATCAACGTTTACGCTTCGGCTTGGCTCAAAGTGAAGGTCTTTTATTTCAAATTCAATGGAATTGATCCTAGACTTGGGAGACAAGGGTCATCTCCATAGTAATGATACGTGGTGAGAGCGGGGGCGATTCGAATGTAACCATTGCATTCAAATTCAATGGAATTGATCCTAGACTTGGGAGACAAGGGTCATCTCCATAGTAATGATACGTGGTGAGAGCGGGGGCGATTCGAATGTAACCACTGCATCATCAACTAGGATTTACACTTCCTGTATGGACATTAATCAACTCCCTCGTCAGTCAGTCAGTCAGTCAGTTTCCCTCAGAATCCAGTTTCGACGTCATCCGCGACCCAAGGTATTTTAATCGCTCTTCCGCAGGTCAGACTTGTTTCCACCAAGAGCGCCATTTGGGTGAGAAAATAAGGATGGCCAAAAACGAGTCTGGAGTGAGACAGAAAAATGTCTTCGTGACAGTTTGTCGTAATCGTTCGTCGTGGAAAAATGCCATGAGGAAAACCCACCGGAAAACTATCGTATCAGGCCATACATACAACTCGTCCCAAGTTAGCAAGCGGTAATAATAGTAATAATAATAATAAAAAGGTACCAGACATTAGTACGCAAGCACACATATACACACATATACATAAGCGAGTATGCACAGCTGATAGAAATCAGGTTATTGTTGGCAAGCCGAAAGAGTGGACAGGAGGCGCAAGTTCTCAGAGTGAGAAACTATTAAAGCTGTGAGGTTCTTTTTCCTCTCGCGGTAAACACATAAAAAATCCGTTCCAGGAAAAATGCCTAATTGCCGCAGATTTTTTTTAGTACAGGTTAAAAATGCGACCGGCAGGCACACCGCCAAATATACGCTGCGCAGGCGCTTCACTTGTGATGCTTTTGTAGTACACAAGGAGGATTACGAGACAGTGCCGTATGAAGAATTACCTCCACAGCCCCATTCCACACATAATGAACACCATCGACAGCATGTTGATTAATATGTTCCGCCATTACGGCCGACATCCAATGCATTAACTGAGCGCTCCCAGCAGAGGCCGTCGCCGCATGGTGCTGCTCAATGGTTTGTCCGGAGACGGTAATAGCGCCAGCAGAGGACAGGGCCGGGGATGGGGATGTAGCGGTTTCCAGCTGGTGTTGCTGTTGTTGTTGTTGTTGTTGTTGGTGATGTTGTTGTTGCTGCTGCTGATGTTGCTGGTGATGGTGTTGGGCCGGTGGGGTCCCTGAGGGTGAAATGCTGGCTGGACTTCCGTGATTAATATTCACTCTACTCTCCGCCCCATTGATATCTACAAGTGACCCAACACCGCCACCACGAGCCCGACTCCCACTGTCAGAGTGTGACTGCTGTTGATGCTGTTGGGGGGATTGGGGTGGATGATGATGATGATTATGGTGATTGCTGTGATGACTCGCGCTGTTCCCACTCCCGCTAGAATTATTTGTGCTATTATTCGGGGAATTTACAGGGGATATTGAGTGGGGTGAGTTTCCACTTGTACTCCATACGAGTGATCCGCCGCCTGCTCCTTTCTGTAAAAATCATAAGAAAAGACCAAAACTCCTCAAAACAACTGCCCTCAACATCATCATCATCCACCTCAAGTATGTGTCCTCGTCTCTGTCGTCGTCGCCGTCGTCGTCACATCTGTCCTATACGTCCAACACATGTCGATTGCCCTACCGACTGCGTGAGAGGACGATTAAAACTTTTAAAACTCCCGCTCGCTCGCCCGCCCGCACGCCTACCCGCTAACTCTATTATACCACTCACTCTGACGAGCCACACATTCTGCTGCCTGTCGGGACCCCTCCCTGTCTCATCTCTAAACCATTTCCAAAACCAACATCCATTAGTCAAACCCCTGAATTTTCAGCTCAGGTTTCACTTTTGCCAGTTTCGTGCGAGAGGACATTCCGCTTAATGCTTCTTCTACTGACGTCAAAGGGTTGGAAGTATAGGCAAAAGCTATTCCTCAATGCCAACAACAATGTTCCTTCTTGCTTAAGTCATCGGAAAGGCATTCATTGTTCCACCCAAAAGTCCACCACCATCACCACCACCATCTCGTACGTGATCTTCAAAGATGTCCAAGTCACAACTCACTCACTCAGCCAGCCAGCTAGCTAGCCAGGAGAACCCGACCAATAAAAGTGTCCAGCCAACGCAGCTCTTGCAAATCCAAGGCAATAAAAGTGGCCAAAATAATGACAGTAATGAGTCCCAATAAAACTACGTAGCCATAGTCATACATTACTACATACTACAGCAGCCCTCCTCCCCGTAGTAGTGAGCACGTGGGAGCACGTACGCACTCATATAGCGGACCACGGGTGAGGATCATCCAACTGTCAGCCTCATCATTATTCAACCATTTCCATATATTTCAATCCTCAGGAGTCAACAACAACAACAACAAAAACTCTGCCTCATGCGAAATGAGTAATAATTTTCCCCCCAAGTTATCAACTCATCCCGCAACGACAAAAGTAATTTCCAAAACTCACGTCCGAAATCAACTACAAGGCTTCATCTCCAATGAAAGTGAAACGGAGATTTTTGCAACTTTTCAAATTATCAGACAGCACGAAATAGTCCGTCGGGAGATAATGATATATGTGATGCAAGAGGAGGGATAGAGCATAGATTATGGAACCAGGAACAAGAGAGTCATTCATGATGATAATAATAAGTCATGAATCTGTCTTCGGTCAGAAGTGATTAGACCCTGTGTGAGAGGGTATATGATCACTCTTGTCCGCATTCTGTACCTCACAAGGGTCAAGTCGGCATCTTCCATCCGCTAGTCAACCCGTCTCATAGAGGTCACGTGTCTGATTCCAAGCGGAGCTGTGCAGGCATCCATTACAACCGCAGGATGAGCAGAAGCAGGAGCAGTATTGGACGCTGCAAATCCCTAGGAGCATCAACTCTTTGACTTATCGCTCAGATCCTCGGCTCACGCCCTATAACTTCAAATACACACACACAAGCACTCAAAGAGGCATCATAGCATGTGCAGAGTGATAAGGCCACTTCTGGATCCTTTAACTCAAAATGTCATCCATTTCCGCTCCTGCAGCGACTGTCACTGTAAATTCATAGCAGACCGTCCCTCTTTCAACCCAGACCTGGCCCAGTCTGCCCAAATTTGTATTCTCCCACTGTCCAGGGAAATACAAGAAGGTGTCTAATTAAGTCTTAACTCACGATCAATCGGGCGAGGTATAACATTCTTTGCCTCACTATATTTTCACTCTTGCTATTGCTTTTGCTGCTGCTGCTCTGGCTACTCCTCCACCGACTCCACAGTAGTATTAGCATGAGGGTCATAATATATTATTACAATGCAAGAAACATCTCTGTGGCTGACGTCGGCATTTTCACGCAAAATAAAATACACCTTCTAGCACACATAACACTTCCTCGCACACAAGCCTGTACAACACACATGCACACGCCGGTACAACCAGACACACACACACATATATATGTTCGCCTACACAACTACACACATACAAAGGTTTGTAAAAACTACAGTCATACACACGCCGGTAAAACTACATACATATACGCCTGTACAACTACACAAGAAGATAATTACACATACACTCGCCTGTACGGACTACACATTCAAAAATGCACAAACACACGCCTGCTCAACTGGTCAGAAACACAGGCTCTCTTATAGTCATTTCCTTAGCCATGGTCACACACTCGCTCCCCTCCCTCATATAAATCATTACTATTCCAGTCAGATACGTAGAAACTACTTTGAGAGAATCATAGTATAGAAATCCCATTATTTGGCGGCAAGTTCAGAATCACATCTCCAGCCCCACTGCGTACATATACAGGCTCACACACTCACACACACATCACGGACACAATCGCAGAGGGCTGGCCAAAGCTACCCGTACAATAGAACAGACACACGGACACACTTGGTCCGTCCGAAGTGCCGCAAGTGATTGCCAGCATACATAATCATGATTAACAATGAGCCTCCAGTTTGCTCCCCTCTTATCATAACTATCATGTGCGAGTGTCATTAGACGTTGTAAAAGCAAAGCTCATTATTATTATATACAGCACAATGGCTCCGCGAAATATCGCGAGGCTCTACAGTACTACTGGCAGGTAGGAGAAGGTGAAAAAAATCTGCCACCCGAGCTGTCCAAATTCGGACGATTTACTTACTATCTGTTCACCTGCGGTAAATTGCTAAAATACTAGTATGCTGCTAAACAACTACTAGAACTAAACACAACCACGATCAAGCCCTGCCCTTGACCACGGACGGGATGAAGGGAGGGGGGGGGAAAGACTATGATTCTTTTGTAGGGACATGAACATGGAGTTATGAAACTAATGTTGAAAATCAGACAACATCTTCAAAAGCTAATAATGATGGGATCAAAGTGGAGTGGGAAAGCAGAGTGCACATATAAATATATATACAATATACACGTACATAAAACAAGTGATCAACTCACAATAACGTAGTCAGCTTACCCACCCAGTGCGTACTACTGCTCCCTATCAAGCATTCATCTCTCCCACTATCATTTCCATCTTATAGTTTAGTGTGTAGTATAGTATGGGATTGCCAGTGCAGTGATGGTAGTAGAAGCAGTGCTGGGAAACGTGTGAGTTGGAGCCCGTATAGTTAACCTGTCAGTGCAGAATGTTACGGCTTGGAAGTCAGCCTGACAACAACCTGTGTGCACCTTTATAAACTTGTCTTCTTCGAAACACTACGACGACGACGACGACGACGACGACTATGGCAGCTACATAACATAGTTTCTGCGGTGAAAATATTACGCAGACCCAAACAATAATAACAGGAGTAGAGGCATAACCTTCATGAGACAAGCAGAGAGTAGCACTACACCAACTCACTTTTGTACTCATTCTTAAGCATGTATGATTGATCTGATTGTAATGACGGCGCGGTATCTACTAATCGTGAGGAAAACCCAGCGCCAGCTTCCTCCAATTGTAGCTGGGAATGGAAAAGTACATTTCTTCCTCTCCGTATGTTTACACAGAACAGGTACCGCCAACAATTCTCACTCCACCCAAAACGCCTCTGATAGTAGGTGTGACCATGTGGATGGGCTGTGGAGTCTCTCAATAATGCATGCTCGTTTGGGATCTCACTCACAGTCAGTGGGTTCATAATGGGCGATCATGTAGGATTCTGCGCATGCCTCCTCATCGCTGTATGCGCACTGGGAGTTGAGTTCGCAAGGGGATGCTGGTTGAAGCGTGTGTCCCGGCGTGAGAACGCCCTCACCGTCGTGTGGTTGGAGATACAGGCTCACGTGAGTAGTTGGAAGGTACGTCGCTGTGCCCAAGTATGCTGCGCACGCAGGTGAGTTTGTACCACTTGTGCAACATGAGCGCGCGAGCTGGCACCAGCCTCAGTTAGTCCGGCATATTCTCTTGGCTACCTTCGACCATGTTTCAAGTGTATGCCGCCATGCGTGCGAACGTCTATAGCTCGTCTCATAATAATGTGTACAAGCTCAAGTGTGTAAAAACTCGGATCCCTTTTGTGTGTGAACTACTAAATGATGAACCCTGGAATTAATTTCCAACAATGCGATGCTTACGGTACACGTATACATACACCACTGTAGCTACAACCCGGTACACAACAGACAGTGCATTACAATGTATGGAAGTTGAGAACCAGTCCATGAGATGAGATAGCATAGAGGAACAAGTAGAACCCGCGCTCAATAGCGAGCACAAGTTCACACTCATTAGTTAAACCCGATGGAGGTGATTCCAATTCATTGAATTCAAATTGAGCGGCGGCTCGGATTTTTTTCTGTCTCTTCAGCTGCTGTGAAAATCCTCCAACCCTTCTCCCATATAGCTCATTCTCGCCCATTTAACTCGTAGTACAAAATCTATTGTCTCTAACAACAGCTCATTACACGGCGGACTTTATAGGCGAACCCTACAATTATAATTACAAACTCCCCCAACATCTTCCCAAACAACAACCACAAGCCCCTGCCCCTACCCCACACATCATCAACAAATCCCACTTTGCAGTATCAAATTTAAATTTTTTCCCAATATCGCATTCACCTTCATCACCATCACTAAAGACCTACCGGGCTGGCGGGTTGGGAAATTATACAGAGCCGAATCATCCATTTTTTCCAAAGTCCTGTTTGCCGATTTCACACTACTCCGCCTTCTCCTAGCTAGAGCACAGTCCACACACACACACACACACACACACACACACACACGCGGACAAACGCAGATACAGACACATAAATATCATACCAATGAGTTTCCCCTGCTCCAAGGCGGATCAGAGTCGTTCAAGTTCAGCCATCGAACTTCAATCAGAGCTACACACAGTAGGGGATCGAGTGCCATAAGGAAGATTGTGGTGGGTTAAGTAACCACTTACATAGTGTACCACATAGAATTAAATCGGTAATAATTCGCCAGCAAGCTCACTCCCGGTCACCTTCAAAAAACTCTAGAGGTCAAGTTTTAAGAACAGGCATTCTGTATACCCCCGTCCGGCTCACACAAACTCACACACAGTAGTAAACCGTGTCATCTTGTCTCCTGATCAGGATTAGAGGCTCTGCTAGAAAACCTGATGATGATGAGGATCATGACGCTGATTATGACGACAGGGTAGAGGAATAGTGAGTGATGGATTTGCACAAAAAAAAGCAACATTATTATTGCCCTTGAAATTGAACCTATTGGGCCAGTGGAGCATTTCACTACTCACTTCATTACTCCATCGAACAGAGGCCATTAAGGCTTCCACCTTTGTTATAATTACACTCGTAACCACAATCACAACTTTTCCTTTTAATTTACCCCCCACCCCACTCCCTATCCCGCAATTTTTTCCATAATTACAATGGAGCTAACAACAGTCCACCCGCTACCAAGTCCCACGGAAGAGCCTTGTGGGAGAGTATGGTGTAGCAGCAGCAGCACCACCACCACCACCACATCACCTCTCCTCTGGTTCCAGCAATCCCGGCAGCAGGTTCTCGAGCAGGTTTCCCATCAAACTTTTCCTATACACAACATACGCATGTGTTTCCATGAAACAGGTGCATCATCATCATTCACCACGTACCACATTGACTCTCACTCCCCTCCCGCCCTCCTCACGGAAGACAGACAGAGGCAGGCAGAAGCCACAGCAGAGAATATATACATCCTATTTGCAATCCATGTGTGTATTCCCGACAACATCCATTTCCCGACCGAGTAGCACTGCCTACAAATTACACGTAGGCACCTCGAGACGCAACTTTCTCAAAATCCCATGCATGAGATTCCATCCGTACTCCATCTACGCAAACACACACACACATACGCACACATTTGAGCAGTACCCGCTCATGCGTAGAAGGGACACACTGCGTAGAGGTATATAGATAGCCCACCGCACTCCTACTACCATGCTCACACGTACAGTCATGGATGTCATGTATCTAGCTGCGCTCTGTACACATATCAAATACCATGCGTACAAAAATTATGCAGGCTCCCCTGTTACAACCTTGCACTTGGAACTGCATGGTCATATCATATCATGTGTAGTACAGTACCGAATCCTCCTTCAATCATCATGATAACCGTGTCACAAGTTCATGTCCGGTAGTAACTGCAAGAATTCTAGGAGATAGCTATATATGTACATGTATATATATATTATAGGGAAATAAGAGGTAGAGCTTATGCAGCAAGTATGCAATCTGTCCAAGAGTCAACCAGAACGGAAAAGAATATGTGGAAAAAAGAAAAAGTTTACGGCTCTTCTAAAAGTGTACATTGTTCATGTAAAAAGAATCCACCTCGGAGTCGGAAAATAGTAGATTTCTGGGGACGGGGAAGGCAGGGGGCGATGAGGCTGAGGATGTCGTCACGGCCGACGGGGACGGTGGCGACAGGGTACTCGCCGAAGATGAAGATGGGGGTAGGACGGATGCGACCCCGGCGGCATAGCCCAGCACCCGCAAGTCCGTGGGGTAGAGGAAGGGGTGATGGAAAGCACCCGCCGTCCCGTTCGACTTCTCCGTCGACAGTTCCATCATTTTGAATCCGAGAAAGTTATCCACCAACGCGCGCCCTCACCACCGCACACAAACACAGTGACTGAAGCGGTGACGTAATTTGATTACACCGTCGTTGTCGTCGTCGCCACCACCGCCGCTCACAAACTAATGGCTCCCCACGTATCAACTTTCAATATCACCCGGCTCAACTGTCTCCGATCCGCAACTCGTTCCAACTACTCTCTTTGGCTCCCTTGACAACTGTCATCAATCCAGAGGGAGGACCAACTTTTCCACCGAATTACACCGAGACAATTCCTACACAACACTCTGCTCCGTCAAATCCTCCGCACGGAACTCTCCGCCCCTTATTGCACAGCGAGTTAAAGCTTTGAAAATCACAGTGAAATTCGGTTAGAGCACACACACACACGTTCACCTCCCCGCCACCTCCGCACAAACTTGTCAACTGAGAAAAAGGCACTTGAACATCCGGCAATGATCAACTGTACTCAAATTAATTGAGGAAATCCACCCGAATAGCCCGTTCCAAGGAGCACGTGGTGAGTGAGTATCACCGCCACACACACACGCACGCACGCACCAGCACAGCAAAGTTGATCCAACGATCCTCCACCGGTCCCACTCTCTCACAAGCGTACACACATTAATAATAACAACTATAATAATGTTAATGACCACAACAATCGTGTGTCAACCTGGACGGAGTTATCCTTTGGAAATTCTGTACACAGCCCAAAATTCGTAAACGCGAGAAAGTCAGAGGGCCAGTATGTGTGTGTGTGTAGCTAGCTCTCCGTGTGTTTGTGTTTTGAATTCCGCCGAGCCTTTAAAACGGACTTTTTCGCTCCTTCCAACTTCTCTCCTTCCCTTGTGCTCAGAGTGCGCGGACACACAGACACACACACACATCCACATTCACATACGCTTCCAAACACACATGTACGCACACCACCACAGCCTCGTCCTCCACGATCTCTTCAAACCACGAGAATTCAACATGAAGAGTATATAGCCAAGTAAACAGAGGAGGCATGCAGCAGCCAGGCAGTCAGTCAGTCAGTAATAGAAAGATATAGTGGCTGCTGGGGAAAAAATATCCTCCTAGCATATAGCCAACGAGTTGGAGCATACACAGACGAATACACACGCGGACCTCCTATAACACAACCATGGTCGGAGGAGTGAGCGATGAGAAGAACGGCCATACCAAAAGTGAAGTACTCAAAACTTCATACGTGCACACACACACACACACACATACACACACAATGCATATCTAACATACACTACCCTTTATCATAGGCATCACAAGGGTGGTTCTCAAGACATCACTATTGGCCTTTCCATGCATGCATATTATGAGATACTACTAGGGAGGAGTACGAGATGCACACACACACACACCAACACATACACCAAGACGTAATCGTAGTACGTCCGCCGCAAGTCTTAAATGCACTTTTACAGTGTGCTCCCCAAAACAAGCTTATATTCTCAGTGGTAACAAGTCAAGTCTCCGCGCGTCTTATCTTCCACACAGGCATTCTAGTATAATTCCCAGTTCCCTCCTGCCTGCTTCTCCCTCTCTCTCTCTCTCTCTATCCAGTCAACCAGCCAGCTCCGCAGACAGAGTATGCATGATCATATACATATACATAATAAATGGTAAAATGCAAACTGAAGTCTGTTGAGTGCACTCTTGGAAAGTCTTACAAGTTGCCAGCCGTACCATAAGCCCGTACTGGTAGTGGCATGGTGTTGATAGTGGTAGTAGGAATAGTAGTAGTAGTAGTAGTACTGGTATTCTCCCCGCAAACTTACATCTCTTATTATTACAACTACTTTACATATATTGGATGCATATGTTGATTTTTCCAAAGGGAAAAGCGCGTCGCCGCTCTTGTCGATGGGACGGTGAGCGAGAGAGATAGAGATAGTGAGAGGGAAGCGTTCTCCAGCAGCGTCCTTCCCGTAAGACGGAGCACATGCATGTATGCGGCTCATATTATGATTCTCCTCCACCCAACTTCTTACTTGTGAACCCATTACATCCCCTCGAGGATTCTTTTCCACGTCGTCGTCGTCGCCTTCTAGTATATGCTACTACTTGGTCTTTTCCCCGCACAGACAGCACGACGGTGGAAGTCAGGAGGAGGACTTGATAATAGTGCGTGCACCGAGTCTCCCATCATACAGGCTCAAAAAGTACACACAAGACGCACATGCACACACGGCATCATTATCCAACACTGGAATAGTCAGAGTGACTACTGCTTTGGCTTCAGTTTCGCGTGTTGTGCACTCACAAGTTTGGAACCAGAGACGCAAGTGTATATACGCAGCACAGCACCCAAGACTCTGTATGTGAGCCACATCAAGACGCATTGGACGAAATACGCCTCCAGTCCCACGCACCTCTTGGCAGGTTGACATGGCAGACATTGAGCATGAATATAATACAAGTCCCGGCACTTATACTGCTTCTCCTCTCTCTCTCTCTCTCACACATTTCAAACCTTCTTAATTGGTCAAGCTTTATGAGAGATGGTAGGATGACAATTCCTTAAACCTATTCGGGGTAGTTCATTACTCCGACCTCAGCAGGTCCCAAAGGTGACTGGAGAATTCCTCCCGCGCCAAATTTAACATCCCCAGAATAGCCTCCTGCGGATGATGTGGAGGGTTTACCTACCCCGAGCTACTGCCGCTCCACGCTCCAACCAGGCAGGCAGAGTGCCAAAATTATGAAATTCAAATCCGCGTCTCCATATATACACTTATCCAATTTCCCTTGGCCGGTAGTAGTGCATAAACAGGGTGCTCAATCCCGGCGGACCCATTGAAAATTCATGTATGCATCCGCATCGGGGGCCCAGCGGGGGAGCCGGGGACAGTCGTGCCAGCGAGAGTCCAGAATTTTCCACTGAGAGACACCAGTGTGGAATTTGGTAATTTTCAATATAATTTTCAATTCACCAGCTCCCACACAAGTCAGATAGGGCACAACTCCGACTGAGGCTGTGCTGGCCAGTGTAGTGTGGACATGACGACTGAGCCCTGCGGAGTGGGAAACTCGTTCCATTTCCATCAACATTTCAATCCCTATATGTGCCACTGCACTGAACATTCGCGGTCCCGTACACTAAAGTATCCGCTCGTCATCTTCGTTCCCCGTACATGCACATACACACACTCACACACTACACACGTCTCATTTACCTTGGAAAGGAGTATTCCGGTCACATTTCGCACACGGACATAAATTACACGGCATGTGAGAGAGAGAGAGAGAGACAGAGGAAAGCGGAAAAAATAAGTGGAGGATTTTGCAGGAGCTTAAGCTTACTAGTAAAGTTGAAGTAGTCATACCACCGGAGGCCAGTCATGTCAAGGAGAGGCACACACTATAAGCGCCGCTCCATGTGTGCCCACAGCCTCTTGTGCGTGTTAAAACGAGCTCAGAAAAGAGCCGTAAAAAATAAACTTTTTCCGATTGGAAAAAAACTTTGATTGACATTATCTCATTCCGTACTGGTGGAAGATGAGTTGTAACATGAGCGACATACACTCAATCTCCCATGCCATCCGCGCGCAAACACACACACACCACACAACATACACTTCCCACTGACTCCCCTAGTTCCGCGCGCGTGTGCATGTGTGCCAGTTGCCAGTGTACGTGCGGAGGCGGGAGTGGTGATGGTGGATAAACAGATGGAGTCATATTCACGTTCCTCTCTCCTTAATGGAGTGGAATCTTCTGGGTGCATCCAATCTTTGACGAAACAACTCCCTATATTTGTATTCATACAAATGCTATAGGACAAATTCAAAATGAACCTTACTTAATGTGTACCACCACAGCCATCACCAAAAGCCATCAGCAAAGTCAGCCCTAGATCTGCAGCACTCCGGCAGTAGGAACAGCCGCACCCACCCAAACCCAGGCAAAAAGTCAACCCAGTAAGTGTCAAGCAATCACCCATTGTCAAGTATTAACGAACCAATCAAGAGCAATAGCCGAGTGACAGGACAGGAGGACTGAAGGTTAAACATGTGAGCAATGATAATGTATTAGTGTAAGTCGTAAGTGGTAATAACCCGCGCACATAAGATTCCTCAGTGAGTCCAACAAATACACAGACACAGACACACTC
>WJFA01003120.1:0-13752 GCA_009870155.1 Pseudobourletiella spinata | reverse complement strand
TAGCTGATATTGCACTTTTGCCTTTGTTAATAAACTCATTTACAGTACGTCTCATGCAACCATTATTGTGAAATGTCACACCTAAGTACTTATAACAATTCATAACTTCCAGAGTACTGGGTCCCCACTTGAATGACAAATTTCTGGGCTGGACTTTGGCAAAGCACACAATTTTGGACTTGCTAACATTAAGTATTAAGTCATTTTGGGAGAAGTATCCTCTAATTACATCAATTTTCTGTTGCAGACTTTAGAATAGTAATTCAGATTAGAACTATTTAAATTAGGAGAAATTGAAACCATGTCATGTTCAGATTTTGCCATTATACGGCTCCCAGAAACCGAAACATAGACAGAAAAATACGTACACGTGGTCTCATTGAATTAGTAAAGAACATCCGAGCAATATTAATTGATACTATTAATTCAAACATTATACTATTTGCTGATGACATTGTGCGCCCAGCTACAAAACATCAGACATGCAGAGAATCGTCAACCAACCTGTACTTTTTGGAGAAGAGTTGGCTGAATTAATTAAGGAAAAAAATAAAAATATAATATTCCGAAACTTGGCAAACTAGCTAAATTAACAATCTTTCAGTGGAGTTCACAGAAAATTGAGATAAATGAAATGATAAATGAAAAAAAAGATTTTCCGGGAAATATTTACTTCGTTCGAAATCTAAATAAATGGTGAGTCGCATGTGCCTATTTTATTATAATCAAACCTTGATTTCGGGCCAAAAGCCCACTATGTGGTACACTTTTTGTTGATGTTATAAACACATGACTTCACAAGATTTATTAAAACATTTTACCATAAATGATCATTTTTCAAAACTGATATTTGACCTGAGGTCAAATACCCAGGTGAACAGCCAGACTTTTGGCCCAATTACGAGTCGTCATTTTGAGGTGTAAAGTTATGATACCATCATATTTTCCGTTCAGTTCTGCCCATATGGTTGGAAATTCGGCATTTCGGTCACTAACCTAGGTTCAAATGTTGAAGCCCAACCTTCTATACAATAAACCTCGCCCAGGAAAATGCATGGAAAAACAAATAGAAACGTTTCAATAATGTAAACTCAAACAAAAAAACCAGAGTAGAAGTACATCGGCCGGGCATGCACAACAAAAAATCAAACAAATGTACTCCCACCAGACAAACGAATAAAAATACTGCGGTGGAGCATAAACTAATAGAAATAACAAATAAAAATGTTTTGGTCGCTGTACCTACCAACCGCCAACATCAGATGTGATCAAGCCTGAATATGAGCATACAAAACGTACGCCTGTTCTTTCACTGCCACTGCCTCTCAGCACAGTACATTCCCCGATTTCGTACTTTTCCTGAATTATGCTTATGCAATATTGTAGTCCTTCACAGTTGTACATGGTAAACATGGAGCTGTTTGACCTATGCGCGGGCTCGATTGATCATACGCAAGCGTTCAACTAAAAAGCATGTGAAAATAACAACCTATTCTAATAGGTGAAAGTTTAGTGTATAGAAATATATTTAAAACATTAATGAATAAAAATTCTTAGGGCCGTGATTTCAGACAGAAATACAATTGCGGTAAACTAAAAATAAAAATATAGACGCTCCGCTTGACACTCGAAGAGGAAAGGCGTTTTTCAAGCAAGCTCCCTTACCTTATCCCAGATCCGATCCCATAGGAATGGATCCAGGTAGTATACCCCCGGACTTCTCTAAAAGTCTCGCCAAGTAGCCACTTTTAATTAAACCGAAGCCACATTTTGTGTACGAAGACATGTAAGTTCTATTACCTTGGAAATTTTAGTGTTTTTCCGGAAACAAATTCTACTAGCACTTATTTGACTACAAAACTTGCCATTTTGATGCTGTTGGACTGGCCACGCAGCATAAGGAATACTCAGGCAAGGTTTTTGCAACATATTTTGCCAATTTTGATTTTTTGTTTTTCGAGGAAACCGATGTACGAACTCCGGAAGTACCGGCATTGACGGAATAGTAGCCAGGCTACTGACAGAAGGAAAATATACGCAACTACAGCCAAGCCAAAGGCCAGCGCAGCGGAGCGAATCATTAAAGGAATAGAAGAACTGAAGAAAATCATAGTGACAGGCAACAAAAACATCGAAACACATCGCTTAACATCGATAGCATCTCTGCATGCATCACTGCTTAAAAAACTTGAAGAAACCAACCGGCATCTGCGCAGAGTCACCGACGCTTGCAAAGCATCGAAAGCTATAAGACGGTCAACCTGGAGCAGCAGGTACAGCGACAAAAAGAAGTCATCAATATATATATATATATATATAATATATATATATATGTATATATGGCTATATGTATACATATATATAGGCATACATACATATACATACATATATATGCCTTACATTTATCACAGGCACTCAAATGAAAAGTGATTCTATTAGTAATGAAAGAATTCCTTGGTAACCTAGTAATTCACCTTAACCACTCCGAAAATATGCAAAAGTTACTAGGTGTTTAAAATACAGCCACATGGCTCTGCTTTTGTTTATTATACTATGTTTACTAAGCAACGTACCTTACTGTGTCTATGTGGGAGGGACGGAATATTCATCTAATATGAATACGAATTCGAATAAATGCAGTATCCGTAATAGCGTAAGGATAAAAATCTCTAATTCTTTAATTAAAAGTCTCTTAAATCATTAATCTACAACTTTTGAATGAATACTTGTTAAGAAAATACAAATATGTAAGCGAACATGAATATTATTATGAAAATAATAAGAACAATGCGGATACAAATTCGAATCCCGAGCAGTACACAGGGTGTCCCATAATGATAGGTCACATTTGTTTTCACTCTCGAGCCTAAACGGCTCAACGTAGATCAATGATCTGGGTATCTTTCGATAGCTGAGGCTGTAAGATTTTGTTTGGTACCATGCATGGCCAGATCAGCCCAATGGTACCCGAGATATGGTACATGGGTAAAATCACAAGGTAATTTAACATTACCGTAGAGGGGGCACGTTTTGGCCTGCTACTACTATCCCTAGGCTCAGACCCCTGTGTCATAGCACGTTTGACAGACATTGAGAAGGCGCTCAAGGTCGGGTGCATCAATTTTGCTGAACTCCAAAATTGACGCCATGGGATGTGTGGCCTAACCACCGCAGCGTAGACATTTCGGCTAAGATTGCTCGGAACACTTTAGATGACTGGAGTAGGATAGAAATTTGTAAAGTCCTCTATTTAGTGAGTACCAAAATAGCCAGTGGTGCCGGCACAGGGGGGGGTCAGTGGGTACATGCCCCCCCTGGAATTTTCCAGGGGGGGTGGGCCAACTAATGTATTTGACCCCCCCCCTAAATTTTGACCAGCAGCAGTAAAATTATTACGGAATATTGAAGTTTTACTATTACAGGAGTCGAATATAGCATAAAATTTTGCGCGACTTAATAACGTATTCACGTCGGCCTCCAAATCATCCCTATATTCTCTTTAACCATTAAGGTTGTCGAAAAAAGGAGAACAGCTTGTCACCTCTTCTTTACCAAAGAATATTTTAACCTGGCGGTATTTTGTATGAGTGAGACTTATTTATTTTCACTACAGGATGCAAGAAATTAATTTGTATTAAATAAGGCACAGCATAGGAAAAATTCCAGTTTTATATACCTAGCACAAATTTTGCTACATCCTCGTTCAAACACTACTGCTGCTCTTAATCGTTGCAGCAGTTGCAGAGCATGGAATTTACACGGCTGCAGATTTGTCAATGTACGTGTAGATATCTAATACGCTGAAAGCTATTTCATAGCATAAGCGAAAGCTGTGTGCATCCAAGCGTTCGATTTTCGACTTCCCCCCGGTATATGACCATTCGAGCAAATAAAGTATTCCATGGCGCCGTTCTGGATTCGGCCCCTTCTGGCGGAAATTACGATATATTTTGTTGTCCAACGACGAATCGCACTTGACTTTTACGAACTTGTTGACCGAGTTCCGTCTCGTAAGATCAGACAATTAAATTTTTCTAGACTTTTCAGGAGTTTACAAAAGTCGCAATAGTTATTTCAAAATTGAAAACTGGTAAACGTCACAGTTCAATTTGAAATGCAAATTTCTTCACACTATCAAGTTATACAACATCCATACCAAATTTTGAAAAAGCTACGCAAGATGCAACATGCGTAAATATTCTGAACAGAATTTTTTCAAAATATCATTCTCTATATTTTGAAACAGAAATTACTCAAATTAGTCAACGTGTTCTTGAGTTATGTGATATATATTCGCCATTGGACCATTATATACGCCGTATTTTTCGCCGGAATGGACCAAATGCTGAACCGCAGCGCGGAATATTAATTACTTGGTGGAGGGGTCACAAACTGGGAGGGAGTCGTACATTGAACGAGATCATGCATGAACCTTCCGTTTTGCTACGAAATAGCTCTATTGCAGTGGGATTTTATACTCAATTCTATTGCTTCAATTACTGTACAGGGTGTTCCACGGCTATATGTCACATTTGTTTTAGCTCTACAACCCAAACTACTGAACGTAGATCGATGACTTTACCACCAATCGGAAGTCGAGACTTTGGGATTTTGTTTGGTACCATGGTCGCCTGGATGCGCGCGCTGGTTCCATGGTACCAAACAAAATCCCAAAGTCTCGGCTTCCGATTGGTGGTAAAGTCATCGATCTACGTTCAGTAGTTTGGGTTGTAGAGCTAAAACAAATGTGACATACCCGTGGGACACCCTGTACATTGGAAAGCAATGTGCTTTCCAATGTACACCCTCAAGTTGTAAATCAAATCCGGGTAATATGAAAATTGCAAAAATTTTCTACCAGCTGGCGCTAGTGTTTTTATCTTTTCCACGAGGTGAATTTATGACTTTAGTTTGAAGTTAAGGGCATGAACCCTAACAACGTCAACTTTTTCAAACCCGCATTTTTTTGGTTTTGGGCCATACAAATTTTAGATTTTGACCCCCCCCTGAAAAAAATTGGTGCCGGCGCCACCGAAAATAGCCTACACCACTGCACCAAACAGCCCCGAGTGCACCAAGCACAAAATTCGGCCTCAGTGCACGCCTTACCCCATTGCTGTTGTTGATAGCCCAAAATGGCCTCGTTGGTAATAACATCCTTGTTTTGCACCAATTTTATTATTACTTTATGGCATTTGCAAGCCATGTATTGCACGCAAAAGAGCAACGATAAACTTTCAGTCTTTTCGTAAACTCTAAAATATTGATTGGTTGGATACGTAAGAATTAGTTACAGATAAATACAATACGTTACGAGTTTTACTTCACTATGAAAATTTTCTGAAGCCTGTCTGACTTAGGGTCAGATACTCATGTTCAAAGTTAAAATAATGACGTCGAAACCATCTTCGGAGAAATGACGAGAAAGAGACCGCTAACATAATTTCATCATTAAAATTTATTAAAAACAAAAATTAGCATCACCAAAAGAATCTTAATTAATTCTACAATAAATTACCAAATTTTGAAAGCGTCTAACCTGGGATTGAAAATTCCCTGATTTTTGAGAAGCTATGTACCTATATACACAAAATAATTTGAAGCGAAGGACAACGCGGTTACCGAGTAAACAGTGTCGCATGAAAGCCCGCCCGCAAGGGAACCCCCTACATGTGTCCCGTGTTTTTCAGAACAAAAATATTATGAGAAGATTGTAGAATTTCAGCGGAATTTTCATGTAGTTGCAGGGTGTAAATTTAAGAAAATTAAGACTAATCATCGTTTACTAAATTCACCAAATTATTCCGAAGAACCACTTTCAGGCTACTTACAATCGTTTGCGCTAAAACCACACTCAAGCAATTGATGTATTTTCTATTCTGCCTTGGCAGCTAGAATAAAAACTTTTCGTAGCCAGTAGGACGGCGCCCGACTTGTAAGATGACAATAGCCTGCGCGGGATTCATCCTACTTTTACCCTACTTGTAGCCCGAAGCCAAATCAACTTAATAAATCTTAAATTCTAATCTTATTATATAGACGACATTAAGTTGCCCTGTGAAACTTTGTCAATGGCAGACACGCTAAAGTTGGCACTATGGGGACTGTAGATAAAATAAAAATAGGCCTATGCACCCTTCCATTTATATAGCTTTCGATTGCTTTATGGCACATGGTGCGCCGAGTGGTTCGTGAGTTTACTTCGAACAAAGGAGAGTCGGCCGGAGTTTTTATCATTAAGATAATATATATATATCAGCTCCAAGGTGCACCACCATTCCAACCACCACCTTATAATCATGACTCGCACAAAGTCACTCTGCAAGGTCCACCATTCCGGCCGCCCTATTCTGCTTCAGCACGACGATACACCCTACAATTTTAACTAGTAAAACAAATCCGTCAGCAGCTTCCTCCACATAGCTATGCTTATCATGGTACACACTTGGATCCCGACGAAAAAATTATATATTTTCGAAGAGGCTCTACGACTTTCCCTCCCTGCACTCAGCATGTAGCCTAGTCTCCAACAAATTTGTTCATAGAGCGAGTTTGTAGCTGTTCGCTCAGACGGAGTGGACTTATTTCTCCCGATGGTCCGAAAAAATCCACAATACTTTGTGTATGAGACCACTAGCATGTTGATGAACTGACCGCGCGAAGGCACCAGTACCAGTAAGGTGTAACACGTATTTGGAGGTCACAAGGAAGTGCAACAGAATTCCCAGTCTTTCAATCAAACCGGCTAAAGTTTACAGCATCTTTATTTGCCAACACTAAGATGTACAGTAATGCAAATTTGTAACTTTAGTTCAAGCAATTTTTATGACATGCAAATGTGTGGTGTGTGTCTGTAAGTGCACATTTGTCCAAGGAGGAAACATGTAGTGGGCGAGGGTATGGGGAGCTTAATGGTTCATTTCTACTATTCCTACAGGTCAAGTGTCCTCCTGTTCTTACTTGACGAACTGTTTGGGTGAACAGTGCTATAAAACATATGAAACTGAAATTGCTAATACAAGGTTAATGAATGAAATGGAAAAGTTCAGGCGCGATACCGACGACGTAAGGCTTTGAACTACTTGGTAACTTGCCAGTTTGCTCACGGAAGGCTGGGCAGAGGAAAGGAAGATGTTTGACTAATAACTCCAACAAGTTGGTAACAAACACATACTCGCAACTACCACTGCACACCACAGACGCTACAGCCTCACTGGACATGGGTGATACGCCGTCACCCATGCTGAGCAACCTGAGAATCTGGGTGAGTGAGAAGCTCTAAACTTTACGGCCGGTATTATACCTGTCGGTGGATGGGGTAGCAGCGACCTTTCACATTAAGCAGAATGGACTCCGGGATGAGGTTCTCTCAATCGAAGACTAAAGTTCGTCCCTATAAAGTACCATCGAGTAGAAATGTATCTTGAGTAGTACATGAACATTGATATCTTGTGGATATACTCCTCTCCCTATAGTATATATTTATGTACAGGCGCGTAGGCGGTCCTATTCGTGGTCCTCACCGGACCGGCCGAGACGGGGGGAGAAGTGATCACGTCCAAGGCGCGGTGAAAAGAGGGCATTCGCTGACATGGTGCTGCTGTCCTCACTGGGGGGTGGGGTCGGGTGACTATGAGCTGGGCCACTTCGGGAATACCGGCTCTGCTGCTCCTCGTCCAAGTCAACCTCGGCAGAAGATCCTTCCCTGGAGCGCCCGAGCCTGAAGACATGAAATAAAGTTAGCTATGGGCACTTGCCTCAATTCTTCCACCTACGGTCAGAGTGGGGGTTTTTCGGTTTTTCGAAAACAGTCTCCCCTAAACTCACTCCCTCTCTCTTCTCCATTTGAGCGACGAGAGCGACAAATGGTCAGGAGACAGGAACAAGAGATTAGTTAAGGGGTAAATGAGCTTACCTGGGTGAGAAAGATGGAGTACGATGATGAACCGACACTTCTTCTGAACTACGACCTAAACGAGGCGTGAACGAGGTTCGACGTTCTGCAAAAGGGTAGAGGATGAAATAAAGTTGAATTTTTTATCTTATTCGCATCATACATTTTCTCACAGTCAGCATGGATGAGCAGGCATGCACACCGGAAATCACTTGTTAAGGAGGTTTAAAATTCTAATCGCACCGCAGCCGTAATTAAGTGTTGCAATTAATTGGCACTGAAATTGTAGGGATCTGGGCTACTGAATAAGTCCGGTCTCAGCCACAGTCATTTAGACTAGTACTCTGTGCAGAAGTCAGACGTACCACAACCTCACCGCAGCAGAATTATCATGGATCTCGGCCTTCGGCAATGGCAAAAATGTTCATTACGACGTCGAGCTACACATTTACTAATTTTCTCCGTATCAAGCATATCGTTTCACACATGTTAAAGGTGAGGAAAGACATATTACACGAATTTCTAAATTACGGGCGGAAGCTCATAAAAGTGCAAGGCTCAGAGCCGGGAAATTGAGGCGAGGGCATCCGGGTAAAATCACGTAGGAGGCTGCGTAAAATTGTAGCGTCGGTAAAAATCACCTTGCATTGATGGTTATGCTAAGAAATAGCATAGGCTGAGTCAACGATACCATTAGGGGAAAAAGGATGTTTTTGTGCACGCAGTACATATATACCCACATAATGTTTGGGGGTGCATGTTTAGGAAAGAAGGCCATGTGAATTCACGACATGCTGTCTAACTCCCCCAAAATTTCAAAACTCAAGCACGTACCTTTAACGGGAACGATGGCCCAGTTGAAATTGTGCAAAATTTTCAGAAGAGTTCGAGTATCCAGAGTCTCCCGAGACCTCTCTGCAGAGTCCGCCTCGATGGATCGCTTCTTCCTCCCCAAACGGGGTCCGAACCACATGCCACCGCCGTTGGCTCCGTTCCGCTTCTCCGCGTCGTTCTCGTCAATACCATTGCTGCCAGACTCTGCGGTAGCTCCGAGGAGGCCGGCTGGGCTCACAGCGTCAACCATGGGGTACTGGAGGTCCTCATACTCGACGAAATAGGGGTCCACAGCGTAGTGCCAGAAAGGCCGTTTCCCAACCCTTGGGAACGGGATCAGTTGACGTTTCGTTTCGTGGATGTCTATTCGGAAGGGGGAGTAAGGAAGGGTACTTATAAGCTTGGAAAAATCGAAATTTAAGTCTAAATATTACACATGCCAGACTTACTGCTTCCATCACGGCCGATTCTGGGGAATGGAATCAGTCCGGGTGAGCCACCGCTCCTTTTGTCTCCCATGAAAAACCTGTCCGCTCTTCCGATGCGTGGGAAGGGGATGATAGAGGTAGATTTCTCACTTTGTTGGCCTGTTAACAAACACATGGTTACGTTTTCCAAAAATTTCAGCTTAGCCCGAACTTACCGTGAACAACGACAAGGCTGGCAAGGGTGACAAAGCCCAGGAATAGATTCATGGTTGGTCCTTGTGTACAATGCAAAATTGCAGAGACCACAATTTGACGTTTTGCTGGTGGTGGAGGGACCAGAGGACTGTTTGGTGACAACTGCAACGATTCCAGTATTTATACAAGTTGGACTTGATCCACAGAATTGTCAATCCGGTACATGGGAGGCGGGGAGGGTAAATGAAAAAAAAGAAATTTCCACAGTGCTTCCTTGGCTAATCTTTTAAGCCCGAGGCCATGTGATGGATCCATTGGAAAGGACTTGCTCGAGCCAGAGATTAGCCCTGATGAAAATTTATCGAGAGCTGTTGACGACGGGGGGCGCGATTTCGGTGACTCCTTAGCCATCATGCAAGCTTGCCAGGGCACTTGCTTCGAAACATACTCGCCACCACTATCGGCGTAGGTTGTCCAGGACGCTGCACGGGAAAAGAGAAAAACTAGAGCTCGGTACAAAGTGAATGCCCAAACCCACGAGGCGGCTGTCCCAATAACAGATATTTATTGTCTGTCCGGAATGTATAATAATTACCCTCCGCGGGTGGAGCCCTTAAGACTTGAATTCATTCAAGTTTCACGTCCAAATCTCAAATCCTCAGTTACAGTTGACGCAACAACGAGCTAACGTCCTCATGAGCTCCGGCATTTGGGGCCATATGCACAAAATTAGAAGCAGACAATATGTGAATGATCTTCCGGCATTATTACTTCACTCGGAGTACCATCAGATCTGCAATTCGGAACAATTCTTTGAGATAACCCGCAAGCTCTTTCATGAATACAATTCCACTCCATGTAGAAGGTGCCTCGTTAAACATCCTTACATAAGTGAGGGAACATTTTTCCACCAATTACATTAACTCAAGGAATTCTGAGCTCTTACTAGCGTGCGGAATTTTGGAAAGCCTTAGAAAGCATACGAAAGGGCACTCACGAATCTCCGAAACCTATTCCGCCCTATCCAAGTGTCTGGGCCAAACATTTGTACCCTCGGGCTAAAAGACTCGTGAGGAGAATCTTTCTCCGTACCACCGCCGGTAGTAAACCACCCACCAAATGATCCTACCTGCATGTCTTAGGTTGAACTTGTGCTTGCCCAGAGTAAGGAGCTCTAAGCCTTGCCTGAATTACTCGCTTGTTGTCTGGAATTTAATTAACTCCGTTGAAATTCCGTCCAAGTCGTAAGCTTGACTTATCACGAGATCAAGGAAATCCTAAGCCTATTCGTGCCAGTTTCTCCTCCAGCCACTTTCCTAACTCACACTGTGAACAAATTCATGAACCCTCGTACAAATGCTGCTTGGAAGGGACTGTACAAAAAATCCGTATGCAGTAAAGGAGGTGGACGGGGGGCGGATGGCGATCAAGATAGTATTTTCAGGGGGAGAGGGGGAAAAGTAATAGGATTAGGCATGCATAGTTTTATGCCTAATTCATTCAGTTTCAATATCTTAAGTTCATTTTTTTACGAATGCATCCCAATATCTCACAAAAATAAACCGGCAGTCGGAGCTTAGGAAAGTAGCGTCACAGGAGTGAATATTATATTTATTAACTCATTATGTCGTATAAAATATAATTCCTGTATAGTAGAACCTGTTGGTGGCAAGGTCATACGATGACCCCTCATGACCTTACCAGTTTGAATAACGTAATATACTTACGCAACATCTATGGATTGGTGAAGAAAAATAAAAAAATCATTAGTAGAAAGAAAGATCATTAAGTGACCCCGGATGACCTGACCGATTTTGACCAGTTTTGGTGAGGATGTGAAACAGTATACAGTAGTAGGTAGCGATTGGTGAAAACCCGGTTGAAAAATTTCTATCCGTCCAAAAGTTATAGCGCTTACTGACGGACAAGACGAAAACATGAAGTAAAAATAAGGCTAAAGCTGGATTTATGCTTTTCGGATTCAGAATCAGAATGCGATTTCGTCATCAGAATTGACAGAAATCTCAGGAATTAAGGCTTATACGAATTCAGAGCTTCGGACTTCTGCTCGGAATCAGGTTTAGGCTCAGATTTCAGATTTGTGTCGAAAAAAGTATAAATACTCGTACGATTCAGCATCAGGATCACAGGCAAGAATCTGAATGGGAATGTTTCACATAGAACGCGACGGCGATTTAGGCGAGCGACAGCGATCTGGTCAGCAGTCGCTGTTGCTTTTACGCTACTATTTCTCATTGTCAGCGGTGAGAATACTTCATCATTTCTAAAAGCATTGAGTAATAAGCCTGTTTCACATAGAAAGTCAGTTGCATTAGTTGTTTTCATTCAGTTTATTTGGTGCATTAAAGGATAACTTAATTTGGTGCAGCTAAAGTGTTGTTTTTAATCAACTGCAGTCCGAAAATTTAAAGAACTGTGTGTATGGTGAACACCGCCAGCTTTAAAGTGCAGAAATAACGAGTAGATATTAGGAATGCACAAATGCGATGCGGCATCCGCATCCGACGCGATGCTGATGCTGATACTGATGCGATGCGATCATTATTTAGCATCAATATGGCGCCTATGTGATGCGATACGTTATGCTCGTATCGCATCATTTTGGGTGCGGATGCGATATGCTTCGCATCACATTAGTTCACGTAGACATTCTGTTTGAAGGTTTCCACAAGTTCTGTTTCAATTCTGCTCAGCGGAGAAGGGAACACGACGCAATGAACTTCAATTTATAAAAACATCGGAGGAAAACATCACTAAGGGTAAATCACTTCAGAATACGTTTGCTGAAAATGTCAACAGTTCGCTTCCTGCACAGCACCCCCACCTCCAAGAAATAATAGGAAAACATTAATTATTGTGTGGGTCGAGCTTTGGTGTTATTGCCCAGTTGTAGCATTTATTCTCCTACTATTTCTTTGTTGTTAGGTTTTGACGGGATATGATGTATTTCGGATTGGATATTTTTGCTTAGAGAGAGGGACTATGAATTACTGTCCTTTGAATTATGTTCACTCAATGTAATTGAATCCAAGCTTACTGCTGGTGTACCAATCAATATATAGTGCTATTATTTCGTAAATATTAGAATAATTAGGAAAATATATTCATAAAATGTGGATTGAACTTTGATACAATTGCCCGGGTGTAACATTTAATTTAGCCCATCTGTTACGTGATGTGATGCGATGAGGATACCGCATCCGGCGACAGATGCGATACTAAACCCTAGTATCGCATCATGAGGATGATGCGAATGCGATACGCTCCCAAAGTATCGCATCCGCATCTAAGGATCGCATCCGATGATGCGATACGATGCTCCGCATCAGTATTGTGCATCCCTAGTAGATAAAGATACAAAAAAATTGTGTAACCGTACATTTGCAATAAAAATGTATTCTTGAATTCATAATTAAATCTTTACATAAATTACTTGAACTCTTGATGATTGGGGATTAAAAATTGAGCAATCAAGGTTGGAATAGAGAATTAGGATTAAGGATTGAGGATATCGCTTAGAATTATTTTCTTTTGAAAAGTTTTATGTAGCCACTGGTACGTTGTCTCATTTACTCTATTTTTAATTGGAATTCACCAATTCAATTTTCAATATTCAGCGCAGGAAACAACCAAGGCTATGAACTAAAATCACTCACAAGGGGACGTTTTCAGGTGTCCGCGGCGCACAGCACCGACACCCTCTGCGGCGCAGTGCTTATCCATAAAGATTACCTCCTGCAAAGCAGTAGTTGCGGAAACTCAAGTTTGACCCCACCAGAGGGTCACAAAGTTTTAGGGTCAAAACTTTGCAAAGGGTTTACGTGCAAACCGAAAAATCCCATGTTAAATCCCATAAGGTAGCGTGCATAAATTACGCAACGCGCTTGGGGTGGGTGGTCCTTCAAAATGCCGCGTTATGGTCCATTTAAGCCTATGTTAAACAAAGAGTTACTGTGGTAGGTGATGGGTCATTTTTTAAACTTTTGGCGTTACGTAATTTGTGCACGATACCTAAGGATTTCCCAGTTTTGGATTTCGAGTGATTTTTGAAAATACGCTCAAAAACGGCTCTACTGTTGTTGAATTGGGGTATTATCCACTTTGAGAGTTAACAAAACCAACATTTTTCATTTTCTGAAAATTTCACCGCCTTGAGGTAAATAAAGTTTCGAAGCCAATTTGGTCTCATGACTCACCGTGTGTATTAATGGGGACTCACTTGAAATGCAAAACTGGAAAATCCTTATGGGATTTAGCATGGGATTTTTCAGTTGTTACGTATACCCCCCTTTGCAACTACTGATCTCAAACTTTGTGACCCTCCACAAGGGTCAAATCTGAGTTTCCGCACCAACCGCTTTCATAGAGGCAATCGTTATG
>WJFA01003119.1:0-13753 GCA_009870155.1 Pseudobourletiella spinata | reverse complement strand
GAATCTCTCGCACATAAAGGTGCATAAATAAATACAAAGGAAAACTTTGTGATCCCTGGTTTGTTGGAACACATTTTTTACATTCATAATACTCGTTCGGAATGTGGAAATGCACGTTGAAGCACGGTGCGTTTCAGCAACTATCTAAAACAAACTATAACAACACATAATAAATAATATGAAAACTAAATATGTACAAGCAAATCCCATTAGTTATGTGTTACAGTTATTCATAACAATATGTATGAAACCAGCTAACCCGATGTAGGAGTATATGAACCTTCTGTAGGTGAGTCGATTGATTCTATATATATTGATATGTAACAACATTTATGTGGGAATCCTTCTAGTATCTTATTATATAACAACATGTTTAGGCACGGTGAATTTTCCTCTTTTGTCATGTATACTTATTTAGTAGCTTTTGTAATTTATATTTTTTTAATTGCCATTTCATCTTAATCATATTAATACCTTGTCCAGTCCAGGTCTTATACTTTAGCATAATATTTTCCTTTACAATTATATTACTAAAATCTTACAAAAGGCGAGTCAGACTTGCAAATAAATTACAGCTTATGAAACTAAATGATTTGCTGGGAAATATTTTCGATAACACAAGTGCAACTCCGAGAGTGTCATGCTGGCTGCATTGTTCCGAGATGCTCACACACGTCCAATATGTCTCTCCATACAATTTTTGTCCAATACAGAGCATATCCTCCTTTTACAAATTATGGCGTCGAGCTGTCAATCCGTCAATTCCGTCAAAGCAGATTATTATGTTAAAGTCATTCTGTCACTGTCGGTCATTGTATGTAACCAATCGGAGGGCTTGTCTCCTCGCACTCCCTCAGACTGACCGTCGAAGCGGAGAGTGAGAAATGTTTTAAATCCTTTGTCCATATTCACTCTGATTTCTCCTTGTTCATTTTCTTCTCTTTTTTAGAGTACTTGACAAAGACTTCCTTGAGGGAAAAGTCACACTTGGGATATATCTGGGCGCAGTCCTTTGATGAGTTCTTCCCCTGCATGATGGCATCCTTGTACTCCTTCAAGTAGCTCTGGATAATGGCTGGCATGGGTAGATCCTGCAGGGCATCGAAGAACCTGGAAGAAAAATAGGAGGTTGCACTGCTAAATTCTAAATTGGACCTTGTTTTTCGTGGAAATAAATATTGGATGGTAATTGACACTTGGATTCCCACGACGAAAAAAGTGTGTATATAACTGGGCATTTAACTAATTCTCCGTTCTTACGTGAAGGTGCTCGAGATTTTCCGTCCGGTCTCCCCAAAGTCCGCTTGTTTTTGCTGCAGTTCGCAAAGGGCCTTCTTCTGACAGTCCAGGCTCTGGAAGTCAAACCGTTCATACGTCTCCTGTGCCATGGCAATCATGTCAAGGACACGAGCAAAGCTGAATCCATTTCCTCCGGACAGAGCCCTGTACACATAATTGAAACATACCAAGTTAGAACACAGTCAGCATCACTCAAACCCCCAATAGTCATTCACTACAGGAAATTATGTGCCGGGGCAAGTTCAGACGCGTAAAAGTATATGCCTTGTATGAACAAGTGCTGCTCCAGGTGCATCCTGAATGCATAGACATGTCGTCTGCTATGGACGTGTGGGTGTATTATGTCCCACAGGTTCATGGTCGGTATCAACTCTCATATCTCCATGGACGGGGCAATGTGGTAAGAGACTAGAGAGAAGCTACAACTCTATAACCGTACCTCGCAGCACTCTGATAGTACTGGCCGTATCCAGAGTAGGGGTAGGATTGGGACGGGTTGTAACCCGAGAACGTGTCCACGTTTCCGGAATAACCCACTTGGTTAAGATAGTAAAAGTAGTAGAATCCCAGGGCGAGACCACCTACGACGAAGACGGCGGCCAGGGAGTTAATGACAATGGTCCATGCATTCGAGCTCAGCATGGTCTCCCATGTGCTCGGCTCGGACACTACAACTGCCCGGTCCACATCCGGCTTCTTCTCCACCGCCGCCTTGTCCGCCAAGTCCTTCTTGTCGTCCTCGGCGGGTGCCGCCAAGGCACACCCTAACACCACAAAGGCTAGCAGGATGATGAAAAACTTGGACATGGCTTCCTCCGTCACAATTTAATTTCGTAAGATTCAAATCACTTTCGAATGCACACGAGCACGAGGGAGAAAAGGTTGATGAAATTTCTAAAATATATGTATGTATGTATATATATATATGTATATATGCCGTCCACTTGAAGAACAGTAGGAACCACTGGAGAATCCGAAGGAGAGACGAAGAGCCTCAACTTTGAAGTACACAACAGAAGCAATCCCGGGTGGAAATGAAGGGAGACTGAGATACTACCTTTCTTTTATAGTCCACTTAACCAAGGTACAGACTGGTCCAAGTCCAATGATAAAGGGATCCCTCACAGATGGATGGATCTTGGTTTTCAACCAACAACAACAAAAAAGCTCAGTCAGGTAAATGGTTCAGGGATGAGGACGATGATGACGTTGGCTACCACTGATCAGCATCGGGTCCTTACTTCAGTCTACAGTATGTACAAGGGGTGGACAGGTAAACGGGAGGCTGTGGCTGGAACAGGATTCCGTGTCTGTACCTTGGTCTGGTCCAGGGAGAGAAAAATAATATGACTCCGTTCAATGTACTTCCTTGCCCTTGCCTTGTTTTCCTCTTACACCGTATTTTTTTTCCACCACCACCGTCGTCCTGTCCTCTCCCTCCTCTCACTCATTCCTATTTCTTACTTGACAATGTATTGTTATTATTACGGGATGCCCTTGCCAGCCCAAAGTTTTACTCTATACTGTTAAAGTGTTGCTAGCCACGATACAGCCGCCACCGCCGCCGCCGCCGCCATGGTTCCATCATTATTCAAAAGTTTGAGTTAGTCAAGCCCATTTTACCATGCTACCATGTTACCGTTCACTCTAACAGCACTGACTCAATCACCTGTCCGCCTCGATCTGGATCCCCCCATGTACAGTCTGCCTTACGTGGAAGACGTTAAAGCGGTTTACTTCCATCTAGTTATCATATCATCATACGTGCCTACATGACACACACACACTCACACAAAACTATGCACAGATTACTTCCCGGCCCTCCGCAGTCCCCCGTCATCAACCAACAGTAACAGATGGCTCATTTTCCCGTTAACCCATTCAAAGTGGATTGATGAATGGTAATAATAATAATAATTATTATTATTATAATAAGAATCAAAAAGTAAATCAGGAGGACTCACAACTATGACAATGAGGTTTTCTTTCATTTACTTTTGTAAAAACCATAGGAAAAACCTGTGAGGACTCCGCAGAGAGACCTTGAACATAGGATGACCCTCGAAGGAAAGTATTAACCTTAGATTTAAGGTGTATGCCTTCTGTACAAAGCTCTCTCCCCTCATCTGAGTTGAAGGTGACTTCATATAGCAGGGTATTCCTTCTCAACAGAGATATTTACTTGATAGGGATGAGAAAGGGATGATCGTTGAGGAGATGGAGGTGAGATGAACGAGGGCTTTGAACTTTGTTGTTGAAAACATGGGCGAAATAACGAGAGTGTAATAGTAATTGTTCCTGGGATTTCTCTTGAAATAGCTTTGGGCTGGCTGACGTCAACCAGAGCAGAGTGTTTTTGGTTCTTTTAACAGCTATACGGCATTCAGAGTGAAACAATATTTGGGAATTTCACATGATGACGGGCTCGGAATCCTTCCCGGATTTTCCCAGTAGTTTATAGTGAGTGTAAACCATGAACAGTTGAAGCAATGGGGAAACGTGTAGGATTGTACGTACATTGTCATCTGGGGCCAGTCCTCATGAGTTCACAATGCAATGGAGTACATAAGTACCCGCAATTAACATTCAGGGGTTATAGGAAAGGAACGGGAGGTTGCGGCATGACGGAGGTAATATGTGCTCAATGGTTCTGGTTTCTCTGTGTAAGGATGGAAGATGAGGAGGCACGAAGAGAACACACACACACACACACACACACACACACTGGAAAGAAAACGGGGAGTTCAAGGTTGGGAAAATTGAGATCCCGTTAGATTCCTTCTTATTTTTTGTTTTCCTATTCCTTTCTCAAGGTATATCTGAGGATGCAAGTGTATCTCTCATCCTGGTGCTGGGGGTCCACCACAGAGTAAAAACTTCATCCCGGTCAAGGCCACATTCCTGAGGAAATTTATTTTTTTCCCATTTACGGACTTGCTCTCCAGTATTCGAAGAGCTATTGCATGCTTCATACGCATGCTGATCCATGCTTTTGACGAGGACTCTTAGGGACCAGGTGAGAACGGGCAGGTAGGCCTTCAAACATATACACAGGCGCACTCTCTGACTTTTCCGATCCACACATACACACACACACTCACCCTCGTCAACTGCTATCTCTATTAAAGGGGCTCGAAAAACGGAAATAGGACGCACTTATGTATGCGAGCACATGGCACATCACGTTGAAGCAGGTTCAGACTGCATGTTCATCTATTCGTACAATTCCTGTAACCATACACACCCTGTTGCATTTGAAGTGAGCGGTGTACAAATGATTCCGTGAGGATTCCATTCCGACGAGATCATTCCGCGAGAGAGTTTATTGTGAGAGGGGAAAACTTTTAAATCAAGTATATAATGAGAACTTTGCCGAACTTTAAAGTCACGGAGATCATACGTAGTGAATGCAGACGGGGCAGGGGCAGGTGTGTGTGGAGGAGGAGAGTGAGAAATGATCTGACCCGCTACCCGTCTTGTCGACTCATACGAGCTGCAAGCTTATGGAGGGATAAATCAATGCACTTTTAGGTTTTGTGCTGGAACTTGGAGCTCAGTACTTAATTCCCTCACGGAAAAGTACAGGGTATACTGTAGAGTAGTGGATAATATGACATTGCGCTTGACTCCACAGACGGCAGGTAAGCCGGATGCTGTTAAAATGGTGTGTTTTTAAAAGGATAAGTATATAGTGGAGGAGCGTGAGCAAATGTTTTCAAATGGGTTTTGAATGGATCTCATCCATGGATCTGAAAATTGAAACGTTTGGGATGGGGGTACCATTGATAAAAAGTTGTCGCGTCACTCACAGCAGCGTCCCCACCTGCCGCTCCGCTCTGCCAGGTGCCTTCCTAATCTGGAAGGAGATCCTATGAGGGAACCTTTTTCTAAGATATCATATCGTCACGTTCATACCGACCCGAACCTGTAAGGCTTCTTGACTCGCTCCTACGGCGTTTTTGTCATAGCGTGTTTGTGACGGGGCGTAAACTGAGAGAGTGAAAATAAAAATGGGATGGAGGATAGTGAAAAAAATCAGAAGCTGAACCTGGCTGTTTGGAAGAATTGGGGTGGTTTCCCAGGCTCAATCTTGACAATTATAGGCTTGGGAGATGTTGGCACATCGTTTTGGTACACAATGTTGTCCACGACGCGGTCCATTTTGTTGTGACTTAGGAGGGTGTCGGCCTGGCCGAAAATGGAGAGATTCACCAGCCTTTCCAGCCGCTTGTCACCTGAGATGGAGTAGGCAACGAAGACTGCCACCCAGAAGAGCCAGCCCACAACGACGCCGGCCGTGAATAGAACCGGATCCAAAGGGAAGAGTGAGAAGGTCACGGAATCTTTCTTTTTTCTGCCGCACATAAAATATGTTTTGGAAATATTTAGAACACTCAAATTCCCACAACTAATATGCAATTCACGTAGAATTTTTTTGAAAATAAATACATGGGTAAATTTGGAATAAATTCAAGGAATAACAATCGAACGTTTGGATGTGTACAGCAGGGTATAAATTCGAGAGATTTTGATTTCATTGGTTAGTTGGCAAACAATGCTTAAGGAGCATTAAAGTAATTACTGTTAACAGGGGCAAAATTCATCTTATAATTAAAAGACTTTTGAATTTGGCGTTTTGAAAATCATTTTAGTAGTGATAAAACAAGAGAATTTCAGAATATTTATACTTGGCTTTGAAAACCATTGGTATGGCCTGCATTGTGAGGAGCTTCCCTCCTGTTGGGTAAAACACTATGATTTCTTGGACTTGACAGACCTGGTTCGGAATTGGTATAATGACGCAATTTTTGGCAATGTACAACACAAGAAACACGGCATCACGAAACATATACCCGTCTCATTCGCTTACACACAATTAATGTCTGCTAAAAATCAAATCAGTTTTCCAGTTAATTCAATAAGCATACAGCTGTAAAGCTTATATTGGTAAAAGCCACGTGTTTTTACTTCTTGTGCAGCATGCTGGCCGGAATTCCAGGGCTGAACGGTGCCAACGGGTTGTGGTGGGTCTGCGCTAGCACAGCTGGGTGTGCCGGGTCCAGGGCATAATGTACACGGGGAGGTCCATTGGCGGAGTACGGATATTGATAGCCGTAGGTATCTCTGTACAGGCCCCCATATAACCCTTGACGTTTCAAGCTCGTCCCCTCCTTTGACTCCAAATCCAAATCATTATTATTACTGTGATTATGAATCTTTTTCTTCTCCATCACCCTCTTTTCACTCTCCATTTCATCCCGGAATAATAATTTGCTCCTGTCCATGGCCAGTTTCATTGCAGATTTCCCGTTCACTGCCTCCTTTTCCGGAGATTTGTACACCAAACGCTTTCGTTTCGGCTGGAGGAATTCCTCAGAACCCTCATCACTATCCTCCTGCTCTTCCAGTCCATCCAGTCCGTACAACCGCCGTTGGATCCTGTATGGTGTCAGGATGTGAATTCTATTAGTGGCGTTCACTGACTTTCCCCTAACTTCTTCAGCGCCATTTAAGCGAACCTCAAAAATCAAGGTTAAAGCCACTACCACAATCAGTACACTCCACGGAGCCATCATGGAACACCAACGAAATGACAGTTTAAACTTTAAACTTGCAATGATGCCTGCAATGTTGTCTCCACTTTAACAGGGAAACTTTGTAGCACTGCAGAGCCGTTGTCACCCGCCGCCGCCGTCCTATTAAGTGTGAATGTGAAGTCAAAGTTGAACTGAGATTTTATTTTCCACTATTTTACAGTTGGAATCGCATGAATGGCTCATATGGATCGTGGAGGAAATGCTTTCATATGTGGGATTTTAGGTGGGAAATGTGAATTTTATCGCGTGTGATATCTTGTAACCTTTGCTAAGAAATGTTCCATATGGGAAACTATCCTTATGGCCTCCTTGAACCTCATTTTCGCCACATACAATCACACCAAAGTTATAAGGGTCAGTATGAACCACGCGTATTACACATTGCGTATAGAATTATGCGTGCGCATGTGCGCAGTTTTTTTTTTGTTGCAACACAGTTCCGCGCTTATATATAAAAAGTTGGGAGGGGGAATGCGGGAAATGCCTCAATCACTCACGGCCACGATGAATGTGACTCTGCTATCAGTCACTGGTCAGGTGATCCAACCACATCGGTTTCGAAGTAATTACTGTATACTCTTTCCATTATAATTAAACGAAACTGAAAGAAGCTCAACGGTTCCGCGCTCATTTCCCCTTCGTCTCTATAGATATATCCGCATCCGTTGCTGCTGTGTTGAAACGAGTCAAATAAAAAAATCCTCTCCCTTCGCCAGCTTCCTCTGTGATACATCTTCCGTCTCATGTGTATTCAAGATTGAGGTGAGGAATACACAAGCATGACAGCAAGAGCCACACATTACGTGCAGTTACGACCATCATTAATAAAATGAACTTGCTGTTGTCTCTTTGGCTGTCCCGTGCGGGGCGCACTGCACTGCACTATTTGTGTCGAACTGACTGAGCGAGCCCGCGTGAATAATGGTAACGAAATGCATCTTTTCACCGTGGACGGAGTAAGTCACATGGTATGGTAAAATAAACTAATACCCTTGCCACCCTGTCATTTAACACGGACAAACATGTACAATTACGTTGACTGAAAACAGTCATCATTATTATTGTATACTATAATACTACGACGACAGTCGCTCGGTGAATCAGAACGGATGATGGTGCGGAAGTGAGTTCTGTCTCGAGCTACATACCTACATTTCACAACACATTTATCTTTGTGCGGGCCATCAGGGGGGAACTGTTATCCAATACAAGTACACGTTACTTGCATTACTTCAATTATTATTATTCTTATCAACATTATTATCACAAGAAACTATATGGAAGGATCCGGGCACAGGCTGATATAAGCTGAAAATAAATAGGGTTGTGCCCTGGTTTCTTCAAAGGTCAAACCATTCAATTCACGAAATTAAACAAACAACTTGAATAAGCCGCACCAGTGTGCGGAGCACACACATTCCCAAAACTTAATTCCCACCTGTCATCATTTTGTACATATGAGTCGCAACGGAGCGTAACGGCTTTGAGAAGGATCCAATAACCACCACATCCATTGCACCCACACACTGTGAACCACACCGGTGAAATAGTTAAGTTTGCCAAACTGAAGAAATGTATGGAAGAAATGTGTGTCATAGCGCCTTGGTAATCAATTTTAACACACATATATACACATACACACAATCTCATTCGAACCCATCCGTTCCTCATTAACTCATCCAGTCAGGTGGAAAGAGAGACGATTTTGTATAGCATAGGTGTGAAAATTACTACATGCGAACTGTTTTTCTTATTAGTGGAGCCTGAGATATGATCATTTTTATTTTTACATAACTGCATTTACACCCTCGCAGATTTCCGAAATGGAAAAAAAATCCTTGCGTTCCATTGTGTTCTTCCCTATACCGTCTCATATTTGCATGTAACCTGCGCTGTGTCAAGGACCTACACACTAATTTCCTGCAGAAGTAATGCATTCTGTAGGATGTAATGAGGAGTCGAATCCGGAAAGTCGTAACTTTTAATGAGACGGAGGCATATATGCTGTCGGCACTTTCATATGTACATTAGTCATTTATTTGATTCAGTGACCACCATAAAAAATCATGGACTTATAATTATTATATGTATATACTCTATAATACTTTTCGTCCTTCCCTCCAGAAACCCTTGACTGTCAAAAAAAATATACAGTGCCACTGAACCCGTAATATTGTAGGGGGAAAAAATTAAATAAAAATAACTTTGCACTTAATCACATATACTTTTGTTGTGTTGCTATTTTGGTTGTGAGTAGCCTTACTAGCGTATAGGTGTGTACGAGCTGAAAATTCAGTTTGTAATGAGCGGAACCTTTTCCCAGGCATGGAGCGTCTGGTTGAAGGCGTTGGCGAAGTCAAAGTGGTTCTTAGTCTGAGGAACAGCGTTCCCAGGGACACCGAAGGCAAGAGTATCTTTGTCCACAATCCTCCTTTTCTTATCCGGTCGCCGCCGCACTCTATCCTCATCGTGCTCACCTGGTACAGAGGTTGAGACATTTTCGTTGTTCTCCTCGCTGCTCGCTTCCGACTCTCCCATGCGCTTGCTCACATTATTGGAGTGGTGCGAGCCATCATCGCCTACTGCCGTCGTCGTCGTCGTCTCATCAGGATCGGAATACACAATGTTTATCTTGGGCAAGCTCTGCTCCTGATCTCTGTACCTGTTGAAGTGGGAGTAGTCCCCTCGGGCAATGCTGAAGAGGTCATTGTAGAGTCCTTTGATTTCTGTCCAGAGGTCAGTGTCAGTATTGGCGTTCTTGTCAACCCCATCCTTTCCGCCCGTAGTTCCTGCCCCCGTGATGAAGGACGGCATGAGGAAAGCAATGGCTGCCGAGAGGGCGATGAGACCTCCGAGAATGAGGAATGTGGATGACCAGGAGGAGCTCTCTTCGACGTGATGCGGGTAGTGACCTTCATATTGTCCGTAGTTTTGAGAGCCCCCGTAGCTACCGGCATAACTCTGATCATGACCACCAACAATTTGATGAGCCCCGTAGCCACTGGCATGACTTTGATCCTGAACATGGCCACCGCCTTGATGACCCTGACCATGAGCATAACTGCTTTGATAGTAGTTTTGACCGGCGGAGTAAGTCGTATCGGTGGAGGGCTGAGCGTAGTAGGCGGGGTACAGGTTCCCGTGAACGTCATTGTAGACATTCTCCGACGCGGATTGGATATATCTATTGTACTGGTCGGGATAGACAATGGGATGCGGTTGGGATGCGGCGGCGACGTGAACTGGCTGCATGACATCTGCGGGTGTGAGGATGCGATCCTGCTTTAAGTGGGGGTTCAGCACGCTGTTCCGGTATGATTGCCTCGAAGCTGATTGTGGTGAGAGCAGCGGATGATGGCCTGAGGGTTGAGGTGTGGGCTGTTCCTTAAAGTGTCCATGACTGGAGGGCGTCCTGGCGCGCGGTGTCGTAGAACGAACATTGGATGTGGGACCTTGACCCTGAAGTTTGAGGTAATTGACCACATTCTGATAATCCGGTTGTTCCTTTTCATAATCCTCATCATCGTGGTAATGGTAGCTATCATCGTATTTGTTGTTATGAACGTTATTGGGGCGCTGTTGTTGGTGCTGGTGGTGGTGGTGCTGAGGCCTGCGCGGGCGTTTCAATTTCATCTTTGGTTTGTTTCTCTTGGCCGCGTAAAACTCTTCACCTTGAAAGTAGGCTGATGCGGCGGGGTCGACGGGACTGGGTCTGAAGCCGGCCGTAGTTTCATCCATGTAAGTTCCGTCACTGGATGAGCCCGTGGTCATTGGCTGGGAGTATATCAGGGTTTTCTCTGTGGATGAATGCTTCAGAGCCGCCCGCTCACGTGCCATAGAATCATTCTCCTCTGTCGTCTCCATCGACACGAGCTCTTCGAAGCTGGTAGTACTTGTGGGGATGGCAGCATCAATATTTTTCCGCTTCGTGGCCCATACTTTACCGCGGGGGCCGTGGTTCTTTTTCTGAGCCTTCTTCGTGGCTATTGTGACGACAACTTGAGGAGGATTACTCTCTTCTGCAATTAAATCCTCCAGCTGATCAATCGTCGTAAAATTCTCATAATTCTCATACCGCTCCTCCTGATCAACATCGTAAAGCCGATGATTCCGCAGGTTCGGATCACTAATAACATGATCCAATAGCATCGGTGAAGTAGTCTCTTCCTCCTTGTCCGTGTGGAGGCGGAATTTGGATGAGAATTTGGGTCTGCCCTCGGTAGTAGTGGTAAGACCCTCAGTAGTAGCACTCGGTAGGGTCATGGAGTCATCTGGAAAACTGAGAACCTCCAGTCGGGGTACCTTGCTCGTCGGTTTCGAATGACGGACAGATCTTGGGGTACTCCTGGGGTTCGCTCGGTTCGCATCCATGCTGGCCAACAGCTCCAACATTGCAGGATCAAATCTCCCTTCGGCGGGCTTAAGCTTTGCGATGATTCTCTCCATCTGATCCATATCCGCCGCATTCCCGCTCCCGCCAGACAAAGCATCCTTCATCTTGGTTAGCATTTCTGGGCTCACTAGTGACTTAAGGCCCGGTACAGATGACGAACCGTGGGATAGCAATGTGGAGACCAAATCAAAAGGACAGACTCCGTTGAGCACACACAGCACACCCACAATTAATGCCACTGGTCGAGCCATATCACCGTCCTTCTATAGTTTTGGCAAAGAGGACCTGGACGTGAAAATTTCCTCAAATTCTAATAGCCTGAAACAAGTAAAAAAATGCATTTACCAGCGGTGCTCCACATGTAAAAGAATTACCCAGGAATAATACGCACATGACTTACACTGATTTCACTCCTTTTTTGTTTTCCTCTCCAGTTAAAATCTCCACTTTTCATTATTCAGATTAGAATGAGAGAGGTTGCAGCAAGAAAAACTCGCATTTTGCAGTGCAGTTGACAACAGTTTCAGCTCAGGATGGATTCCGGAACACTACACGAGCCACATAATTCACAGAAATCTAACTGGAGTCACAAGGAAATCAATTTAATAATAATTTATTCCAGGAAATAACTTCTGGTTCAGAAATGCAAATCACCAGACACTGTCACTGTATGAATGTCAAATTCAGAGGAGGCTCAGCATCGCTTCCCCTCTTGTCACTTGGTGAACTGAACGTCCAACTCTGCCGTACATTTCATTCGCACTGACTCAGTCTGCACGTTGGTTCCTTCACGGACTGTTGTCTACGTGTGCGAAAGGATAAAAAGGAAGACAGGGTGGTGTGGAACACAATAATAAAAAGCAAAGAGTGAAGACGAGGAAGAAAACTTCCCCACCAGAGGATTTTTACGATTAGCCCCAAAAAGTTTATATATATATGGCGTCCGCCTTGTATATATATACGCGTATTGTAACAACTCGTCATGAATACGATACCACCACATGAGTGCCATCACCACACAGTCGGTCAATCAGGGAATAGATCCAACTACTTCACCGCACACCTCCCCGAAACCGTACACCCATAAATATACCCACATATATCACACATGGAATCAACAGACTTTTGTACACATTTGATACAATGGTCCCCCAGCTCGGGAGATCCTCTTCCTCTCCGATCAAGTTCACCGTAATATACACATCTAAACGGCTACAGACCTCCTCATCATCATCATCACGTAAGCATTTAGAGGGTATGCAGGGGAACCCATAAGGATTCACATCGCATGGTGCCTTACATAGATGGTAAGCCATGCGAATCGGTTAAGGAGAAAAACGGTGGAATCCCGTAAGCAAGGTAAGGCTCTAGTGTAATTATTATGATACTACTACGGGTTTACATTCAGTCTACAGACTCCTAAAAGTCCATTATAACTTATGCCTCGGCCCCACCGCACACACTTTCGTACATAGGGTCTTCCTCACTAATTCCGTCACAACAGTTGAAATCTGTTATACATATATAATCTACATATATGTAAGCTTGCTCTATTAACGCAACATGTTGGAAGCAAATAATGAAACCATTTTTTATACCATCTCCTTCACGGTTCGAAGGCGTTTCAATTGTACGCACTTATAGCTGATCCGCACTATCGCCGCAACTATGGGAGCTACGTATGTGACATCCGTGCGGACTAGTGCGGATGCACACACAAGTGAGGAAATGGGCGGAGTTTCACAAAACTCCTCACTTTTAGTCTGTCTTCGTTGATTTCCCCGTCATCCGCCTCGTTCCAATTAACTGCCTCATGCTTGTGGTGTGCAACATATGACTGAAAATGTACAGGAATCAGTCACCTTTTACGATCAATTCACTCTCCAGACGGGCTTCCTACGTGAAAATAGTCGGTTTGAATGTCACTCTGTCACGCTGCACAAGTTTCATTCTTTCCAACGGACCTCTATTTCAGTCTTCTCCAATACTTAATAATATGCGTTTACGAATGACTATGTGACTCATTTAGCTCATCAAAATTGTTCATGAATTTAATCGGGGATGATCACACTGCTGACAACATTTTTAAGACTTTCGGTATGAAAACTAGACCATTCCATCAGGACTGTTGACTGGTGGTGCAATGAATACATTCATGCAATTAATATTATGAAACCATCGCTTTCTACTACGTCCGTTGTGCAGCAAGGTTTATTACTTTATCTACAGTAGCCGTTGGCGCGACCGGAAAAGCGCGCGGAATTTCATCAGTATGATTTACCAAAAGTTAGGAGAGCACACTGCCTTTTAATTTGCCTTCTGTTTTCGAACATTTTGTCATTTAACACATCTACATTCTACTAATTAATACTGCGTAGAGCATAATAGATCATGTAGTAATAGTAGGCGGTGTCGTGATGTAATGAAGATATAAGTGCTGCCGGTGTAACATCAACAAACGGTT
>WJFA01003118.1:0-13756 GCA_009870155.1 Pseudobourletiella spinata | reverse complement strand
AGTGGCAACTAGTTTCACACTATTAGTGCGGATGGTTTTCGCTCGAGGGCTGCGGGATGTTTGCGGGAATAATTGGTGCTACGGACGGAGTTTGTCCTCATGTTGTTGCTGCTGTTGTTGTACCTTCCCAGTCAGTCAATCAGGCCCTACCGAGCGTAGTGGTAGCAGCAACAGTAGATGTGAGGGAGATGTAACGCGATGATGAGACTACGCTATTACATGATGACGATTTTGTGGAAGTTACAAGGTGTACTTTCTGAAGCTTATTGCTAGTATTATAGAACCACCTTGCAGTGGTAGTAGAAGTGGTTGGAGCTGACTGACTGAGCGAGTGAGTGAGTGAGACCGACGGTAGTATTTTACTCATGCATACAATGTGTAAGGATGAGCTATGCGGTATCACTACGCTACAGCATGAGAAGTATGAAGAAGTAATGACACCCTGTAGTGCTCTGTTGTGTGAAGTAAATGGAGAAGTTTGTGATGTTGTGAAAAGTGGAATCTGTTCGAGACTACTAGCCGCAGAGTGGATGTAAGGGAGTGAGTGAGTTAAATTGTTTTTGCATGTTGACGCAACTGTTCCAGCCACTTACCTTGTGCGAACTGGCATTATTTTATGGGCTGGCAGAGGAGTTCGATGGGAACCATTGTCACCGCGTCTCACCGTGATCACCTATTGATGAGCCGTACTCACCTCCGTTCCTCGTCCCCTATTACCACTTTTCCGCTTCAAAAGACCTTGCAGTTGTAGTAGTAGCAATACCCTACCACATGGAGGACTGTGGAAAGGAAAATGAGGTTATACGCTCATATTCACCCGCGCCACGGCATTCCCATAGTAATGGTATTACAAAGTGTGAAACCCTCGGTTTAGGTCCTCATCCTCCAGCACCAGAGCAGTACAAGGATGGGGTCATCTTATCCAATGGGTGGGGGAGATCTTTCGCACTCTACCCTCCATCATGTTGGGAAGGTTTGAGTGGCAGTATTAAGATTATGAGGAATCCTGTGTGTGCACGGAGCGTAAGGACTGGCGGGGCATCAGGGGTGGCTCTGGCTACCGGCTGGTATTTGCCGAGTTTTTAAGGACCTCGGCAATCAGGTTTGGCAGGATAGTTATTCCAGTATTCTGAGCTCGTAGGAAGGTTAAGAGTGTCTGTATTATGCTGAGACGATTTGTACAGGTTGCAATTAATTGAAGTTCTGCAACAACATGTTCTTATTTATATATATTATATCACTATGTATATATATATACGGTGCAGTCCCTCTCCTTTCTTTCCTGGTCCCACGATCCCCATCATTTTTCAACCAGAAAGGTGATGTGATATCCAAGGGGAAGAATGTTGAGCTGTCGTTTAATTGCAAATTGGTTTGTTTACCAGTTGTATGCTTGAGCTGCATAATGAGAGGGAGGCAGAGATACAGGGAATTTGAGCTTGTTACGCCCAACGACGGGGGAATTTTTGCCATTGTTGATTATGGGGGAGGGGGAAATAGGGTTATCGAGGAGGCGATCTTTCTTGAGTTGTTGTTAGTTGTTATCGAGTGTCTGTCCGTGTGTGTGTGTGTGTGTGTGTGAGTACCGATGGGAGTATTATTTTTCTAGTCATTCCCCAGTCTTTTGTATCGAGTTCCTTAGTTTGGATGATTTCCATCCCACGGGGTACATATGAATATGTTTTGTATAAACTTGAGATGGCGGCGGCTGCAGTACTCCATTCAACAAAAGTTTAATAACAGATAGCAACTATGCATTCTCCTCTCATTGAAGATGCGAGTGGATGGTACAGGGGAAGCGGGTTTTTTTTCTCACTGAAAAACTTGCTTGCTCCCTATATAGAGTTTATGTGTATAGTGGTTGAGGAGTATGTAAGCCTGTTCTTTCAACTGTCTGACTCTGGTGGAAGTGTTACTGATGCTGGTAGGAATGATAGGAGAACATACTAGTGGTATCCACTACTATTTCTTCACAGCAATACCCCGTCAGTCTGGTTACATTCCCACATTTACTATTAGTCAAGGTGAGTTGGATTCTTCAGGTTCCACTCAGGCAATGTTGCGTGACTAGCTAGTCCAAGTTTTTCACAGTGGATAGCTGGATGACGGAGATAACTATGTGCGAATGATACGGCGAGTGGTGGATTGGGCGGGTTGTAACAGCAGTGGCACATATGCAGCTATGTAAGTTTATGGCATATAGTACAGAGAGAGAGAGAGGGAGAGAGAGAGAAAGAGGAGAGAGAGTCAGTGTGTGTTTGTGTGTGTGTGTCTGTGAAGGGGAGAGTGGTTGGTAAGTGGTGTGTATGTTGGTACGTGTGGTTTTGATGCAGCGTCAGAGAGACTAATAGTAGTGGCGGTATGTTTATTGTGCATACTCAAGGCGGCAGCATTATTTAGCCTCGTCCATTTTGGATGGGAATAGCACTGACCTAGGACGTTGTTATCGTGGAATGGGTGGACGGTTGAGAAAACGGATATTTGGGCTCGCCTAAGGGAGGTGCGTCCCCATAGCTCCCCGTTCAACGCTCGGCCGTCTCAATTTTATTCGTCCTCTCTCCCCCCTACGCTGATTTCATATCGTCGTGTTCTCAATTTATTGTAAACAGAAGGGAGGGATAGGGAAAGGGAAAGAATGAGCATCTCTTGAGAGTGCACAGTCCATCCTCGCATATGATGGGGGAGACTCACTGTGAGCAGTGCGAGGTTATGCTGTTTCACATTGGGCTAGTCTCTAAGAATAACACACTTGGGTAAGCCCGTGAGAGCAGAGAGCAGCTCTAGCACTAGCTCAAACTCCAGCACGGCTAACCGTCTAATGGGTGTGAGGAGGGAACCGTGCATAGGCCTTCTGTTGCTCTAATAGCTAGCTCACATACTACTCACTCACTCAGTCCTCCCGTTCACCACTATCTACAGCTATTTATCTGAACTGCCTGAACGTCGTAGTGGAACAGGGAAGCTCCATCATATTAATGTACCACTCCCTCCCAACTGAACTACTGTATTTAAGTGCATGCCGGAGTGAATTGACTTAATTCCATCCTGGATGATAAAATATGCTCAAAAAGCATGATTGAATCCACAACTTCACGATCCCCACGGATACATTGGGGATTATGTTGATGACCTATGAGCACACACTAAAAGCACGGCATTTCAATTCCGTTCCCCGTAGAAATCATTCAAGCCTTTTCCCACATTATTGACCCAAAGAAAATGTACCGAGAGATTGAAAAGTCCCATACTCGCTCATCCACCCATAACTTCCATTGCACTGCCTGTGTGATGAAAGGAACATGTAAGAACTGGATAATAATCCGTGAATGGATGAGCTTTAAATCTGTGGAGCATGTCAATCTTAACCCATGACAATCTTTGGAAAATCTACATGTAATTGTCCAACACTCCTCTGAATGACTGGCAAGAGAGGAGCCTGTGTAGCCTTGAGAGTCCATAGGGGGAGGTAGTTGAGGTGCTTTTAGCCTCAGCTGCTGATCCGTGAGGGGCGTAAGGGGAGGAGGGTAGAAAGGATAGGCGTAGATTTTGGTCACGGAATGTAATAGCTATCTATCCTAGCAGAATTCGAGGCTGTGGAACAATTGTTGGGAGTTGCTGGAGCAGCTTGATGGTATCAATATGTTTATATGCGTGTGCGTGTGTACCAGAGTGTGGAAGCTTTGACGCCAGCGAATTTTTCGATTCAGTAATCTCTTACCATGGCACTTTTTGCACGGGGCAAATGACTACCCTGGAGAGGCTGGCTGCACCCTGTTCAAGCTGTCGACATTGTATTATTGGCTCTGTAGCTGAAGGAATGACAACGTTGACATACCTGCAGAAATTCTCCGCAGTTCAGGAGCGGGAAGGGGGAGGGAGCGTGGGGGATCTGGATTTTGAATAGTTATGGCCCCAGAAGAATGCCTATAAGAGAAATGTGTGAACCCCATCTCCGCCTCGGCATCGTCTGCTCATCTCTTTAACTCTGGTCGTTAACTCCCCGGGAATGGAACTACGCGATATAATTTTATTGATCGGATGCTGGATAGTAATAAAGGGGGATTAGGAATGGTTGGGACGATGGTCGAGAGGGGTTATGAGAATGCCGTTATATTATCGTCAGACAGTTTTCCAGTGACTGTGAAATGGGCTAGCGTTGTAGATCTTGACGAATGAATAGGAGAACAACGTAGTAGCAATTTAGTTCTTGTACATTTGGGATGAAGACATTTATTGAGTCATCTTGCGGTTTGTAAATATAGTGCTCACTTAGCGTCACTGCACTGCTGCGTATTGATGCATCTGCGACCACATCTTAAGGGCGGTGAGTGTACATATGGATGCATGTATCCCGTAGTGAGGGGGACTCGTAATTGCAAGAAAATTAAATGGGCTGAACTGAGGAATCCTAATTGGAGGCAAGTTTCATGTTGACCGACCAGGCGGGGGCCTCCAGTGTGTCGGTGGGGGTTTGGGTTGTAATGATAGTTGTATTAGCAGTAATATTTTAATGGACATTCATCCTCCGATTTGAAATGACGGGGGGCACAGGGACAGTGCGGAACGATCCCGATGTCGGTGACGGGAAGGGTGGTTGGACATGTGATAGGGGATTCCGATGGTTCCGGATCTACATCACACCACATACACTTGAAAAAGGCCAGTACAAGCTGACACTTTCGTCCTTTCGTGTATCTTTGCATGATGAATAATGAAATTGGTTGCCACATCCATTCTCTCCATTCATGTTCTATTCATGCCCTGCCACTAAGTTCGTTAATATTAACGACGTTCATCACACACGCACACACACACACACACACACACACATATATATATATATATATATATATATATATATTGTTTATGTATATGTATATGTATATATCGGTTGAGGTTTATCAGTATCTATTTTGCTCCTGATAAACAGTGGTGCAGTGCCTGACCTTGCCGTCTGGTTCTTTTTTTGGTGAATTATGAGAACAAGTTAATGCTCTGCTCCCTCGCAGCTCCCAAATTTCCATGGAGTGTGAGAGTCCTCTTGAGTAGGAGCTTGACGAGTTGTAGTAATAAATTCTGGCCATAGAACTGGATGATTTTGAGATTATACTGGTGAATTACATTTAGTGGCGGAAGGTGCAGGGAACTAGAGATATCCCGTCCTCAGTGCTACCGCAGTATCACAGGGGTATTTGAGCCCGTCGTACCGACGGTACCACAGGTTAAGATGCCGCTATCGTGATAGTATCATGTTTTTGTATAACAAACCATTACAGTCTTTTGGACCTGCGTAAAATGCTTCAAGCTACTTGTATTTGTTAGCTGCCGAGTTACCACAGCTTTTCAAGATACTTGATCATGTTTTTTCTCAGCATATTTTTTCTCAGCACTCCATTTGATGCCGCTACTACTACTTAGCCAGCCATTGATTTCCTCCGCCCAGTGTCATATTCGGTGATACTACGGAGGATGATCGAGAAAAGGGCGGGAAATACTAGAATCTCACCCTTGCTATTTCCGTTCCTGCGCTTGGCCAACATGGACACTGCCATGTTTGAGTGGGTGTGCCATCTGAGGTGGATACTGCATCAGAATCACACTATCCTCTGCCGAAAACTTTGATTGGGACCATTGGGATATGTCTCTCTGAAGTTTGGAGGCGGGATGGTCTTGAGTATACGCACTAATTTTTAAACCTTGGAGGTTTGCGTGGAACTGCATCACACTAATGTCCAATTGTACGAAACTGTACGTTGTCAGTTGTCATCTGTAGGTGGGTGCCTGGCCATGAGGAAGAAGAGGGAAAGAGGAAAAGGGAGGGAAAGCATACAACGAGTATGAATGACTGAATTTGTTCATGTCATTCCTGCTGTGCTGCTTGTTGATGAGGATGAGCTGGTGCAGCGATGAGAGTATAGAGATCAGTTTCCCCCATTATGCATCCTTATGATGAACCCCTGAGATTATAATGGGTGATTGTGCGGCATTGTGAGTTGGCGGCGGGAAGCTGTGAGGATAAGTGCTGAGTAATCGGTTATGAGTATCATGTGGCTCTCGCTAAATACTTCTATACATTATTTAATTACATGCCCTCATAGTGAAATATTCCTATGCTGATGTGGGTGAAGAAGATTGACTTTGTCGAGCATGTGTTTGTGAGTATAATAGAGGAAGATTCGTGGTGAATTTTTCCATAGTAGGCATTTGTCACATACCCGGATTTGTACTTTATACTTCCCCGAGAACCCTTGTACACGCATACCTCCTCATCCTCATCGTCATTCTCTCTTGTCATCTCAACAAGGTCAGCCACTATTTTTCCTCCTGTAATATGAGCTAAATTGACACCGTATGTGTTATTTTCAGACCATTGGCAGGATAAGAATGTAGGCAATAATTCCGTATTAATAGGGTCCAACAAGAAGTAATTTCAATGTAGGAGTATACTGTTATGAACAGAGAGGAGTGAAATCTCCCTGACTCTTTTCAGCTCTCCCCATGAGCCCGTCCACAGGATGATCCGCTAGGAGTAAATACAAGGAGCGGATGCTCATTAATGCGCTCTTCACCGGCCGCGTCTATCTTTGGATCCGTTCCCCAGGGGATGATAATATTATGGTATTTTTTCTCGTGACTTGGAATTCAGTAGAGAAATATTAGGATTAACATTCACCGAAGAGAAGGGAGTTAGGCGAAGGGAATTCTTCATAATAGCGCAGATGATGGCTACTCTCTACGATGCGATGACCATCCATTTGATATTTGGCCTTCGCCTCTCGAACGCTGTTCGGGAAGAATTTTGCAAGTCTAAATGGCCTCGTAAGAGACGGGCGAGATAGCCACTCCACGCAGCAGACACTTGCTAGTGTATCGACTCTAATCGGTGAGAAGAAAATAAGCCATTTCATCGGTAATGGGAGGACAGTATGTATGTTCCTGTGTTTGTGTGATAGTGTATGTGTCTGCCATATTTACTAGGATTGCCATGATTACCACGATTTTGCACAGGTATACTCGTGCACAGTGCGCCTGTATGACGCTTTTTTAGGCACAGGACGTGCCTTTGTGCGAAATCTAATGGCTCTCGAGTGGCGGCGACGATGACAGCGGCCAGTACATGGAATTTACTTAATGAATCGAATTGGACCTTTTGAGTGTCCTTCAAATAACTGTCTATACGTTGGCTATTCCAACGTGGACCAGGGAATGCTGGGACTGCCCCGATACTGAGGCGCAATATATGAGTGCTCACCCATTCCTCGTCCATCGTAGCGTACTGAAAATGGACTGGGAATCCGGTCTCATGTGCGCTGCCATGTGATTTAGGTGGATACGTGCATTACCCTGTGTGAATTATCATGAAGCGTACCTGGATTAATATTACGACGCTCCCCCCATGCTCCAGTATAATGATACAAAGGCAGTGGTGGCTAACGGTTCTTCCTCTCTTTTGTCTAATTTCAGCTCGAGCAGACTGATGCGGAATTTAGCGGAGAAAATGAGGCGGGACAAGCTGAACATGTACATTTCGGAGCTGTCATCTCTGGTGCCGATCGTTGCCATGGCTACCAAGAGGATGGACAAGACCTCAGTTCTGCGACTCTCTGCAAATTTTCTCCGAATTCATTTGAGTAAGTGTATGCATTGCATCTTGCATCCATTCGATTTTGGCTTGGTTGGGGTTGGGGGTAGCTGATATGCAGCATGCAGCCTGGGGATCACCGTCGCCTCTTATGCTAATGATCCCAATCATCGTGTGTGTCATTAGGCTTGAAACAGAATCGAGGGAAGGACAAGGTGGCGAAGATTGTTCCGGACGGACTGGAGTCTAATTTGTCGTCAACCCTACTGGAAGCAATGGAGGGATTTATGTTGATCGTCACGTCATCAGGGAAGGTTGTGTACGTGTCTGACAGCGTGGAGAAGCTCCTGGGACATTCCCAGCTAGATCTTATGGGCCAGTCATTGTATACGATCTGCCATAGTGCGGACCACGAGCTTCTTCGTCATCATCTCCAGCCTCCCTCGGAAGAAAAAGGTATGCAGTGCTGGGTTTGGAGTGGGAAGTGGTAGTAATGAACTGAGTGTTTAACACCGTCTTCAAATTTTGTAGGGAAAGACTCTGAAAATATGGATTATGTTCCTCGCTCACCCTCCTTCTTTGGAGGGAATCCTGAAGATGCCCTGTCTGGATTGGCGGCGGGGGAAAGACGATCATTCTACGTCCGCCTCGCCGAACGTTCAATGGCTCGAGGTGATCCAGCTCGACACGTAACCGTCCACCTGATCGGCTTGCTCCGCCCACCGATAAATAAAAAGGATGCGAACAAGGGTACGAATAGTAAGGGAAAGAAAGGTGAGAACGTCTTTCTTGTCAAACTTTTTTGGCAGCTCTCGTGCCGTTTGAGCGGCGTATAGTTTTTAATGTTTAATGCCGTTTTGTTGTGTCCTCCAGAATGTTCCTCAACGACGGGTAGTGATGAGTACATGTTAGTTTGTGTGGCACGGCCATTCCGGAACAAGGGAATCACGGAACTTTCTCTCATGGAGGCTATCCAGGATGAATATGTAACAAGACATTTGCCGGACGGGCGTATCATTTACTCGGACCATAGGATTGCATTCGTGGCAGGGTACCTGACTGAGGAGATCATGGGATTATCGGCGTTCCAGTTTATTCATAAAGATGATCTTCCTTGGGCCACAGTGGCAAACAGACAAAGTGAGTGGATTTGTGAACTAGATGATTATGGTGATGTTGAGGATGACGTCTGTGGCGGAGTAGCGCATTGCAGTCCAGTTGATCTGTGCTGCTGCGAGCATCAGTGAAATTTTAGTCATGACTTCTTGAGCTGTGACTTGATGCTCTCTGATTTATTTCCAGTGTTCAGCAACGTGGAAGGTCAGGGGTACAGCGTTTACCGTCTGCGTTCAAAGACGGGTTCCTTAATTTATTTGAAAACAAGAGGCTATCTGGAGTTCAACAAAACGACTCAAAAAGTTGAAACGTTTGTCTGCATCAATACTTTGCTCTCGTAAGTGAACCCCCCGGGGTTAACCTATCCGTCTGCTCATGGAAAGTTAATGGGAAGGAAGGTTTTGACTAAATTATTTTCCCATTTAACTCTACAGTCCGGAAGAAGGTGAGAAGGAGTTGGAAAGGGAGAGGGATCGGATCACGCCATTCATCACTTTTCAGCAAGTGACAACCACAACCACACAACCAAGTACAAATGGGAGTTCGAATGCGATAGGAGCTTTGCCAGCGGCGGGGGGAACCGTTGTTACCAATGGTCTCCTCTCCTCAAGTAGTAGCACCGGCATCACCCAGTCAACAACAACGACGAATATTTCCGTAACAACCAAGGTGGTGACTTCTGCCATTGCATCACTGATGGGCCGCTCAGAAACTAAGACTAGCCATGCGGTGACTTCAGCGACGACGACGAGTAGCCCACTGAGTCACTCGCCTCCCGTCGTAGAGGTGGTGGAACTGACGGCGGACGACGAAGGAAATGCCATATCACCCCTTGACCTGTTGAACTCCGTGTCGGGCAAGTTACGGGTCAACGGAGACTCCACTTCTGACCACCATCATCTGTTGGAGGAACAGATGCTATCCTCGATCTCCTCTTCGTCCTCCCTCAGCGGACCCCTCACCAATGATGTAGACACAAGGACAGAGCCTTCACTAGACCTTATAGCACAAGACGTGATGCGTTTGAGCCCACCCATTCTGACGAGTACAAGTAGACTAGACGATAATGTCATGGTCAGCGGGACACACGGAGGAGAGCATCTTCCACGACTGAAACGCTCATTGGCCGAAGTGGATGACCTTGTCGTCGCGTCCAGTGCCAAACGGTCGCATGTCCCTGCTGCCTTCATTTCAACCTTCACCACACTTCACAACATGTCACCCCATAGCAAGTGGACAACGGAGAAGACCTCAACAATCATTTACAACCAGCATAATAACAATGGTTAGCATGTACAGCCCTTCGAAAACCCTTTCCTTGCCCCCTTCATCAACTCAATATTTTCAGCAAAATCTGTGTCCTTGCGGACTTCTCCGCTCTAGCTTATCGTCTAAATAAATTAATGGATTAGATGTATTCATATATAGCTAAATATAAATTTATATTTAATATTCATGCATATATAGACAGATATAAAGATATATATATATATATACATATATATGCATCCATTAAAATATTTACGCTTTCCATTTGAACCCTGCTTCCATTTCCACTGTTTTCCCTAAAGTTTTTGGAAATCACGCTTGGGTGTAAAACTTCAGTTTTGTTGTTAATAATGCCCTGACTTACTTGTTGTTATAGCTGAACCCTGAACATAGTTCAACGGATTCACACTGTAATAGTTAAATCGGAACCAATGTGAGTAGCTTTAAAAGTTTAATTGTGCAAGTTCAACAAACACCGAAATGGAATACTTTTTTAATAATAATATACTAGTTATAATACTGCTGCATAGTCACATATTTTTAAAAGATTTTTGCTTTAAATTCTAAATCTAAAAGAGCCAAGTAAGTTTTACAACAAATGCTACTGCATGCATAGGTTCCACAATGTAGACAACAAAATACCGCCGAATCAGTAATAACCACAGGAAAAGCATGTTCATTAAATTTAAGCTGCGCTCCATCCAGATAGGCCATGTCAAATATTTGTACGCCGGATGCTTCACGGTACTGGATTTTCGTGCTCTGGCTTCAGAAGGCGGATGACATAGTGTAACGACCTCAGTCCCTATTCTTCGATCAGGCGAGCCCTGGATGTTACCAGGCCACCTTAGGGCCCCGTGCACTTTAGAACATCTGCTCATTCTGCTGTTCGTTCATTAAATGTAGCTTTATAGATACAATCTTATGCATGTCATGTCATAAGCATAAATTGATCACTCATTGAAGGGATGATTCTACGAGAGTTTATATGCATTTTACTTTACCATTTTTTACATCCTGTGTGCGGCAGCTTGAGTCGTCTTCATGTCCACTACTGTTTAGCATTTCTACATAGGGAGAAGAACCTATGCTGAAAATTTCTTGACTTTCTTTATACACTTTTCAATGTTCTCTACCTCTACAATCTTCACATTTAGAATGAGGGCTGACTGCTGATATCTCAGTTAATGCTTTATAGATACACAACTCTCACAAACACACACACTCACAATCGTAATTCACATTCACCATTTTACTATTATAATTTGGTGATTAGATGCTTGAATTGAAAAATTGCAAGTGTAGTAATCCATGAGAAAGGTTTCTCTCGTTTTTCCCAAAATGAAAAGTTGTTTCATGTGGAGACCCGTATTGGAAGGTGAAACAGGGCACACTTCTTAGAGCTATACTTTAGATTTATGGCACCTCAAAATATTTGCATAGGAAATTGAATCCTTTTCAGTTTTTCGGAAATGGTACTCAGCAGCAATTTCGCCGAGCCAGTGTAGCTCTCCCATTGGTTCGAGTGTATGAGAGAGCCTAATTTATGTTGTACAAACAATGTGGCTGTCATAATTTTCATTGTTTCATTATGATTATTATGATTGTTATTGTTATTAATACCGCTAGGAGCGTTATTATTATTGTCATTATTATCATAATTGTTACTTTGAAAATCCAACTGACTTTATGTATAGTTAGAGCGGACGAAAACAGCGACAAAGCAGAAATACATGAGTAGTGTTATACTGGAGCTCAAAGAGTGTATCAGAAATTTTAATAGTGATTTCTTTTCTTGGTCGTCTACTTGTATAAGAGAAGAGGAAAGGAAAAAAATACCCACAAGACTGATCTAATTATTTCATGGAGAAATGCTAATTTTTCGGGGATACTTTTTAATCATATATACTACTAGTATCTGCATGTATAAATAAAGTTCATATATATCTATATATAAATATATCTATATATTAAACCTTTACTTGAATATAACAAGATCAAGACTGAGGAAAAGATGAGAGATGGTTGCTATAAGTGCTAGAAGCAAAACTGAGAATCAATTTTTAAACTGTGTAATGCTATATAAGCAGAGAAGTAGAATGTGTGTGATTGTATGGTAGAAAGAAGAGAGAGTAAATGAAAAAATTTAATTGTAGTGGTGATGCCGCATATGATATATCTACCTATCTGCGTGAATAAACACGTAAATATATATTATATTATTATGAAAGTACACAGAGATAGATGTAGAATAGGTTTCTTTATCAGTCTGAAAATCCTTCGGGGAACCGTCCATCCCGCACGGTCGACCAAAATTTATGGGGCGAGAAAAGAGAGAAAGTGAGAGTGTAAAAGCAAGAAAGCAAAAAACAATGGAGGAACTGTTAAAAATCTGAAGCAATTCACACACACAAACTACACCGCCGACAGAGTAAAGACCGTTGTCGTAGCTGTACGCTCGTGTTTAGGGAAACACTAAATGTAACTGCTATACAAGCTATGTATGTAAGCTTGGGCACATAACAAAGAAATCTCGTATCCCTCTTCTGTCGAATCTGACGTGTTTGTGTGAGCATTATGTACACAGTTGTTGTATCGTCATGGTCATGCTTGAATTATGTGCAAAATATCGTTATCATTGCTACTATTGACGTAGGCAAATTAAAATATTCAATTCCCACAATATTTTTACTCAACTTGTTGTTGCTGTCACCATCAACATGCTATACATATATATGTACCAATATATGTTCTGTACAAGCTTGTTACTCAGATTTGTACTTCTAGTAAGCATTATTACCACGATCCCGACAAGATGGAATGAGAGCAGATGTTAGGACGAGCGTTGGGGGATACATTGAAAGGCTGATGATTTGAACCGGGAACGCAGAGAGAGATGGGTTTAAGTGGAGAGTGCATAGGAATGAGACAGTTTACCCCAGCAACAATGTGAGCATCACGTAAAATTATTAATATTGTTATTCTAATTTTGGACAAAATAGTTGCAGTAGTATATTTGAGAAACAGCCGCAGATCTCTTAGGCTGTAAACCCCACCCCCCTCTCCCAGAAAAAACTTGAAGAATCATGATCGGATCGGAGCAGGTTATCGTGAAGGCTACATTCAGAATGGATTTTTGATTTGGAAAGTAAAACCTGACGTTGTTTCAAACTGAGTAGATGAGACAAGTGCAATGGAATAAGGCTGAAATAATAATCCGTGGACTCCCCCGTGTGTGACGCATACATGAAAAACTGTTGTAAAACCCACATGAAGATATAGTATCAAAATTATATATGTATGTATGTATACCTCATGAGGTCATGCACACCGGTTGCACATCCTGTGAGGATCTACCCAGTACATACATATATACGTAATATGATTATGCATATATGTTTAGAGTTTTTGAGAGAGAAAGATTGGAAATGCGAGAGAGAGAGCAAGATTGAAGTATTCAGGATTACTTATATAATATATAAATATATATTATATATGTAAATAGGAAGACAATGAGTATATTCGTGAGTTAATTTGTTAGCACCAAGCGTGTAGTATAGGGGAAATTCGCAGCCTATTTACTGTTACTACTGAGGATGAATTTAGTTGTCACTATAGAATTATCATCAAGTCTTTGTTAAGACCTTTTTCGGAATGTGTATGGTTAGAAGGTTATGCTGGAACGCTGGAATGCAACATAAGAAATACACAGATAGATATATCCAGATAAAACTATATATACATATATATTCAGATGATTTGAGCTAAATATTAGTGCTGACTGTTTCA
>WJFA01003117.1:0-13758 GCA_009870155.1 Pseudobourletiella spinata | reverse complement strand
TAGTAATGCTCATATAATTTTTGTTTAGTATTTCTGGATTAACTTAAAAAATTCAGCGCTTCGGCCTTACACTGCTGAAGGTTGAGAGTCATGACAGGGTTGAACACTGCCTGCATGGCCGCCGCCTTAGTCAGTCATGCACTACACCCTGCACTCCAGCACACGCCGTGATGCTGACTCATATCTGCTCGGTCCCAACTTAAGTTTCCAGGGAAACTTCAAGGGACCCGACATCCGACAGATGTCGGGTCAATGGACCCGACACCTGTCGGATTTGCCCCAAGCTACCCGACACAATTTCGTTCAAACTACCCGACATCCGACACAAACCTTCAGACTACCCGACACCCGACAGAACAATAATGTGTCAACTAGCCCCTGTCGGGCAAAGCCTCAAAGCACCCGACATCTGTCGGATGTCGGGTCCCTTGAAGTTTCCTGAAGCGGAGAGGCTACCGGTGTGACATTTGCGGCCACAATTTCCACGCCAGCCTCACCCTCAAGCAGCACAAGTTGGCTCATAACGGCGAGAAACTTTACAACTGTCACCTGTGCTCCTTCTCGACGTCGATGAAAACCCTGCTGGAAACTCACGTTGATAAACATGTCTTTCTTAAGAAATTCTTCTGTGACCTCTGCCACTACTCCTGCATTGACCCCGCCGCACTTGCCCAGCACCGCCGAACCCACGCGATAGATCGACCGTACAAGTGTGACCTCTGTGACTACGCTGCGGATTCCCGCACCCGACTGGAGGAACACTGCACCACTCATTCGCAGGGGAAAACCTACGAGTGTGAAGTCTGTACTCAGTCCTTTACCACTTGGTACAGTCTCAGCTATCACCGAGCGATAGTCCACAGCCCCGCCTTCAAGTGCGACCTTTGTGACTACGTTGCGACGAGCCAGAAACGATTGGAAGCTCACATTCCGACTCACAGCCGAGAAAAACCTGTATTCAACTGTACCTTGTGTGACTATAGTGGACAAAATGCGATGATTTTAACAGCCCACATCCGCACTCACACTACACAGTACGAAAAATACCCTCCTCGTTACAGTTTTACCAGCAACGAAACGCAAAATCTCTTTGAATTTCAAAGCTGATCTCTTTGAATTTTGCGCTGAGGTCCATTGGGAAACTCGGTAACCAGTTTACTGAGTCAAAGTAAAAATGCATTTCCAAGGCACCCATTTACCAATACCTGGTTGCCGGTAATCACTGCAATCAATCCCTGGGTATTCGGTTGCGTCTTTACTGTTCGATCTGTTAATAAATTAAGCTGATGCTGTCGTTATGGCACGCTTCACGGCTATAACTGCAAGCGTTTGTATACTGTTACTCCACAGACTTCGTTGTTACCTGGGATGCGGCAACCAGCCAACTTCCAGCTGATGCTTCTTGAGCTGTGTATCTTGTAAATAGTTTACAGAGTAATGTTATAAATTACGGCGGACAATTCAAAATTGTTTTCTTGATGTCTTGGAAATCTGGCGGCGGTCATTTCAAAACCGCTTACAGCTTTTCTGTAAATCTCATGGCGGTAATTACGAAATCCCTTTCGTAATATCATGCAAATCTGATGGTGGTAAATTTAAACCCCCTTACAAGATATCCTGTAACGGCAGTGATTTCAAAATTGCTTACAGTATAACATGCAAAGGTGGCGCCGGTGATTTTGAATTAGTTTACCACATAACCGGGCAAATAAAATTGATTTCAAATATTTATAACAGCAATAAATCCAAAATAAGTCACTTGGTTTTTATTCACCTTGATTCACAGTAAATATTTAATATACAAACATACTTTTCTAAATTCAAACCGAAATAAATCAAAGCCGTTGGGTTTTGCATCCCGCAAATGACATTTTAAAATTGAGTTGATGAAATTTAAGAGAATAAATTAAGTGTTTGCACGTCGCACGTTGAACGTGTAATTTTAAAAATCGCCAGAAAGTGGGTCTGACTGAACATTGCATTTTAAATTTCGTTATTATCAGGCGGTTTTCATGACAAGTAGTGCTAGTTATGATCACACATGCTAAAAATGTGTTATGAGCTTCAATTTGAGTCTCCTCGCAGTCAATATGTAGCTAAGATGGGAGTGGAAATCCTGAAGCACGATTGAAACATGAATTTTGTGTACATGCACTCGATGATTATTTGTAAAACACTACTCAGTATAGCTATTAGTTTTAACGAAAGTATTAATCTATCAATTGGAAAATTAAATTTTGAAACTAGATTTGTTTACGATATCGTGTAATCCCTTCGGCATCATTTCATTTTCGGGCGAATTTGGGTGAGAAGGTGCCTCACGCCATTACACGGTTGCTCACGCCCTTTCGCCTTTTTGCCGAAAATGCAGAATTGCAGAAACTGAAGTGCCGGCTTCGCTTCAGCTTGAAACGGTATATTGAGGACGAAATAACTTTTGAATAGGGTGTCAATCGCCTGCATGAACGAGTGGCATGGTAAAGGGATGCCTCAAATGATGACGACAAAGGTTTGGACGATCTCAAGGTTCATGACGTTTCCTAGAACCAAAAGGTAGGGCTCGTTTTGTTTCACTTGACTGGCTAAAAACTTAGCTTCATCGCTTGGCTGTAAACAGATGCAATTTACACAGTACACATTAAATACAACATGTTAAATTCAAGAAATTCAAACATTAGTGGGCTTACAGAACCAAACCGGATCAAACTGTTCCTGGCAGTAGAAGCAGTTGCCTTGGCTAACAAACGATTCTTCCGATTCTTTACAGCTTGTGTGGTTTCACCTGGAAGCACTTCGGAGGACTGCAACCCTTCCATTGTCCTCGAATTTTGAACCAGCACATGGGTTAGAACAAGCACAGCTGCAAGGTTCTAGTTTTCTTTAGTGCCAAAGTATGAAATGGATTAAGTATTTGGTACTTAAGCAATATCCCTAATGGATTATTATTACAGTTATTTTACCGGAAGTCCACGTGTTCATTGGCTTGATGAAATCAAGTTTCTGCCAAGTCGAAGTCATTTGTTGTGCATATAAGCATAACTGTGTCGAGCAGTTCTCCCAGCGTTCGTACAGTCTGCTGCCAAGGTTGAGATATATTTCATTGAAGTCTGCGCCAACTAAAAATAAAGAAAAATATGTAGGAAGCACACGCGCGTATGACAATGTAAATAGTTGCCCAACGTAACGTAATATTATGTACAATAAATTGGAAGCATGAAAATTTCCCTGTCTCGACAATAGTGCCTACATTTCACTCTTTTGTTATATATTTTGTTCGCTACATTCTAGGAGTCGTATATTTGCAACATAATCTCGGAATACTCCAAAGAAGTCTACATGATATTCAGTCGAATCTTTTATGAGGGAATTAATAAAAGATTTGCATGCATCAGGGAAGTTGAGTGAATTAACGGAAAAATTGAATGATAACGAATTGGTCGTATTAAAATTTTATGAAATCATTAACATTCAGCAAATTAGGAGAAAGAATGTTTCTCCTAATCTCCAGCGTTCAAAACCTTTATTCCCTCCATTGGCAAGGAGCACAAGCAGGACCTCGCGTGTCTACTCACATGCTGCGGCAAGGCCGAGCAAGGATGTATAGGGGTGGTCTATCGAAGTTTCGGCTTACATTCCAAATGCAGAAAGCAGGCCATACACAGGCAACGTTGGGGCTTCTGACAAAACACCGGGTAGGGCTATTCTCACTATACTTAAGATGGAGAAGCTCAAATTACTCCTCGGATCCTTCGGAGCATTGGCTACAGCGTAGGAGTAAGAATAAATGTGAAATAGTGAATAGTGCGCATATACCTGCCATGTTGCTCTCAAAATTTTACTGCTATTACCTTTTAACCTCAATTTTGAGACTTGCTTTCTTAGTTGATTTTTAAATTATCTCAATTTTACTCTTTTTAACAAAGCTTGCTTAGGGAAATTACTCAAAAAGTGCAACGGAATATGAAACTTAATAGATAGTACTCATACCATGCCCTCAACATCGAAAAAGCGAGGATAACGATCCATCAAGAATTTTAAATCAAGTTGTTTGATCCCGAGGATTAAATTTCTGCGGCTGAACACTGTAAGTAACATGTTATCTGCTATTCATGCGGCTTTGAAATTATACTTCATGAATTCAATAACGCCTTCATCTTCTACGGCAGTATCTGTAATGAAGTATTTTTAGAGGAGCAACACATTGACAGAGAATAAAGTAGGATAAAATAAGTTTTACATGTTGAAAAACGATACCATCGTTAAGGGGTGTCCAGTCTGCGACATCAATCTCGTGAATCTCTGTTTCACGTGGAGAAGATACTCTCATCAAATTCCTCTTTAAATTTTGCCAGCATTCATGAAGGTATCCCTCAGGATGTGGTGAACGTGCATCACCCTCTTGCTTGTGCCGGCTCATGAAAAAAGTGTTAACTCCATTTTGATGATCAAGTGGGTCTCCTAGTTGCGGAAATGTGCGAACCAGATGCTCCGCTACTTTTGCAAGCATCTTGTTATTAGCTCTGCACAAATCATTCGTCAATAAATAATTCCACAACATTGAAATTAAATTAAAAATTCACTAATTTCTAACATGCTATGATGCTTTTTCAGAGCTTGTGCTACTACTTTTGCGATTTTGTTCTTGTCCGCCGGGTACAGGAATCCAACAAGTTTGTGTCTCTCCATTATTTGCACTGCGTGAACATCTGCCATCACAACAGCTTGCAAATCCTGTATATGGAAAAGTCATGTTCACGGAATAAATCAATACTGTATACTATTTTGCCGAAATTTCAATTCTGGAATTCTATAAAAGGATTTGCTAGGTTTAAGTCGTATATTGAATATTACTGCAGATTATTTATATTTAGCTGCTACCCTGAATCCAAAAAATCCACAATCTATACAACAGCCTCATATAGCTGGAATCAAGTTGGAAATAAATATTGAAGAATATCTAATATTTCTACATATAGAGATAGCTTGATGGATTATTATTGTTGAAATTCTTCATTCAATAAAATTTTAAATTTAACATTTTCTGAATTGCATTTGTAATTGCCAAATAATAAACATTCCATTATCAGTAATTTGAAGATGGTGGCTACTTGTACTTAAAAAATCAAATAGCTGTTTAAATTCTTCATCTGTCGATACAGCTTTCCGATTAAAAGCCTTTATAAAAATCAAGAGATAAGTATGAAATGGAAATTTCATGTATCATGCTTCAGTCGATTTCATTGGACATATTTTGAGCCCTTAGCCATGGTGATTCTGTAATTTGTACATACGTCAAGGACAAGGCTGTTCTTCTGCATAATAGTCGAAAAAAGTAATTGCAATTCGTCCGTGGTTAAAGTAAAGAACTATCGTAGTCAGACTATCTAATATAAAACAATTAAATTGTAGGTGGTCCTAACGTCATTAAAACAAAGGAGGTAACCTTACTTGTGCTGGTCTACGTGCAATGAAAAAATATTTCAACGAGGACATTAAAATATGACGCAAATGCACAGATCCTGCTTGGAATCTCAGCAGGTGTGAAAAAGTGGGCTCTATTCCACAACGTTTTCACTACGTTCTTGCATAGAAAACATTTAGCATGTACCACAGAAATTTAGAGAGCTCGAAATTTCTAACTGTGTCATCATAACTGTTCCTTCATTCAAGGTTTGATGATGTTGTAACCCAATATCCGAAAGCACCGGAATGGAAATTTGAAAACATGGAAAATATTGAATTGGAACTATAAGAACTCGCTAATTCTATGTGGGAAAATTGCAGACCAAGCTAGCTCGAAATTTGGACTGAGACTAGTCTGTGACCTAGAAGAAAGTCAGAATCGACTTTGGCAAATAGAATTAACATAAAAATACCACTTTAGTCTATTTAATTATGTATTCCTTAAAATTATTCTACCTTTGCAAATTTTTTAACTCATGTTGGGATTTTGGATGTACTATGAACTACTAAAAGCGCCTAGATAAAATTGTGGTCGACTGGATTGCTGAAGGCAGAGTCATAGTCAGCACGCAATTGAAAGTCTGTGTCATCCTTCACAAAGATAAAAAACATCGTGATTTAATGCAACTACGCTAAGTACATATATTTCATTGCTCAGACAATGCCCACTCCGCCCCCAAATGGTGTGTCAAGACAACATAAGTATTTACATCATTTTCATCCCCACTTCGCATATGTTATAATCCATTTTTTAGCAACAGGTCATTAGCTTTTACAACGTTAGTATACCCTTCCCAACTTATGACAGCAAGTGCTCCAAATAGTCACCAGAAACATAGCACCTTCACTAGTAATAAGAATGTGGTCAATTATTCCAATTTTTGGAATCTGAATTTGCTCATAAACGACATACCAACCCACCCGGAATCTGCTCCGTTGCAAATAACCTTTTTAACGAAGATGCCAATATCTTTTGGAGCTAGACTGTAATTTGTTCGTATTTCATGATAATGTGCGCACTGGGTTTACTAAGGGTTTACTGCCCATAAATCTATACCCATAATTAAATGCTTGAATTCGGGAATTAATGCGCTCTACAGTTAGCATTTGTGTCTTCACATAATGGGAAAGCATTAAATGAACTACTCTTGGAAGTATTCCTTCCAAAAAATCATGCATTATATCAACTGCGTGCATTGTTGTAACATGATGATACAACAGTTCATTCATCACGAAATAAAATTTTAAACCTGTTTCGGAAAGATCATTTCTGGGAATATCCAAATCGTAACTTTGTACTGATCTTAGTCTTGTGTGTTTCGTCTCGGTGCATACTACAAAAACGACAGAAGTAGTTGGCCTGAAATCCACTCGTAAATCCAAGTAGTTTTTGGAACCCCAAGTTATTCCCAACTAAGTTAGCTAGGGCTATTCTCAAAGGAGTATCGTGTCCTGGAATGTTAACACCATTTTCCCATAAATCTTTTAGTTCTTGAACTATCTAAGCCATCACGAGATTGATATTCTCATCGAGACCTTGTACTTTACAAGAAGCCATGCGAAATACGTTCTCCTGTGATGAGCGAAACCAAGGAGGAATGTCGATTAACGAGACGTACCACAATGCCAAACTGTGCTTGTGAGCTTTGGATCCGAGTGGGTTGGCAGTTTCGGCATCATCGTAGAAAATGTAAACAAAAACATCCTGAAATCCTCCGTTTACAAAAAATTCCCCATTTCTAAAATGCTGAATTCTTTCACCTGCTTCCTGTTGAAACAATTTAACAAGTTCCATGACTCATGGAATAGCTAGATACTGTTTTAGTGTATCGCGTAGACTAACATATTTAATAGTTATAGGTTTGTATAACTGCATTATTTTACCGTTTGTCATTCTGCAAACTAAGTCTGTATCTATGCAGATTTGTTTTGGTTCAGTATATTTTGAAGTCTGTTGTAAATACTTCAAAATTCTATACTGTGACTCAAATTTTTTGAAAATAGTTCTTAAATCCCTCAGTTTACCTACTATGCTTTCAACATCAATACTTTCTTTGACTAAGGTTACAAAATTATCGCATACTTTATCCATAAATTTGTTCGCAGCCTCCACAATACAAGTTATCGTATTCTACGGTATTTTGCCGCTAAATAACAGTGTACACAGAAACTCCGCACTTGCTGCCTGTAACTGACGTTACAGGCCAAAATACCGTTTGCAGTCGTTCGCCTCTCTTCGAATGTACACCGGCGACGTTCTTCACATTCTTCATGGAATTTACCGATTGGGGATTCAAGCAGACACTATTTAGATGGGAGCTGATTTAGCCATGCGCAGACATTTAGCAAAACCACCATGGAACATACTAACTTTTCTGCCTGGTGTACCTAATGCTGACACCCCAAGCGAGGATGATATCCGAATATTTGAAAACGGTTTAACAGTACTAGAAGCTCGCCGTAACTTCATTTCGACAAAACCGTTTCCACCGGCTGCCACAGTGGCAGTGCTGAATATGTTTGAGAACCTTGCACACCCTAATCTACGAAGGCTGAGGATTCTTATCCATGGAAATGCATACAGAGGGTATACTTCCGATTTTTATCGAAGATTTCTGGCATCACTTGGTTCAAAGTTGAGACACTTGGGAATACAATCGTTGTACCCAATACCTGCAAACATTTCTTTCAATTAACTACACATCAACAAACTTGAGGTTTTCCTACAAGACGACGTTACGATGGTTTGGATGTCGGAGTTAATTCGAAAATCATCCAATCTTCAGAATATTTCAGCATCAGCCTCATACGCCCGCAGATTGATCTGTGATTTAATCACTAACGACGGTACTTTACCTCAAATTGGCCATCTTGAAGTGTTGCCGAAATCAAAAAGGCTTGCAGATTGGGATTCCCTGCAATGATCGCAAAGAAGCCGTGGAAACTCAAATCTCTGAAACTTTACTTAACTGAATTGTACAGTTATAGCATTCGAGAATTCCTACTGCACCTATTGCTTGAATCAGTACAGAAAACTTTGCAAGCGGTCAGAAAACTTCCCTTGGCTATTCAATGCATCCAGTTCTAAAAATGTTGGATCTATCGTCAATGCCTTCGATTTATTTATTCTCTGAATTACCTTCTCTCTTCAGTAATTTCACTGAATTTAAGTGTGACAATTTTGACATTGAAGATATTGAAAAGCTAGTATACGCCTTTCCCCTCATAGAACGTTTAGAATTGATGTTTAGAATACAAGAATGTCAGCTCCACCGCATTCCCAATGGTGGTTGCAAACAAGGCGACGTTGATGCCTATCTGACCGGGTTATATTATTCCCATTCAGACCATAATATTAAGCAACAAGTTGCCAGAAGAAAAGGACTGCAGAGTCTACAGCGTAAGATTCCATTTTAATACAACATATGATTTATAATATAACTTATACATATGCCCAAGCTCATGCGTGTGAATCTAAATTTCAGTCCTTAAAGTTCACCGTTCGTGTGTACGATGGTGGCGAATTGAAGGGATATGTGGTGGGTGATTGCTTCGTTATTCTATGTCTTGTTAATTGAAACTCTGGACTCACTTGTCATCACTAATGTAAGTTTTGTTACCTTAGTTGCGCCTGGTTTATGCTTAAAGAATAATATGAGCAAGGATGAATTTGAATGACTTTGTCACATTTTCGGACATGGGTATTTGTTGCAGGTCTCGCTGGCGGCAAAAAAAGATTAGAGAAAGCCAGATGCTTTAAACCGTTCGCAAGAATTTCCTCTTCATCATCCGCTTGAAATTAATATTTACAGTTGTTGGGTACAGATAATGATTAGTGGCGTGAATAGCACCACGCATATTATTTTATGTTACTATGTTATTCAGGTGTACACATCAATGTGAAATATTATTTGCATCCGCAGAAGGAAAATTCGTTGAGTTGCAATCTTCACCTACGCTTTATTACCGATTCTGATAATTTCTGTTCTTGGATAATATCACACTTATCCCTACATATCAACATCGTAAATCTGCCCCTCACGGAGCCAGAACATTTCGAGCGTATTAAATAGTGAGCAACTTAACTTAAGGGTTAACTTCACATGTATTTGGTCCCCTCTATGGCGGTATGTCTATGACCGCCTTTAACAAGACTTCGAGGCAGGTCATATCTCTTTGAAATAGCACGTTCATTCTAAAAATATTCATAGAACAGAAATGAAGAGTTTGTTCAGTCTAGCAGTGTTTCGCACGATTTTAAAATCCCAAAAATGCACAAAAAGCTTAGTTAAGTCGTGTACTCGAAATGCTGTTACCTCCAAGTACTCCCTCTTGCAGAAAATTTTTCGAAAATCCTGAATCACTGCATAAGGTGGAATAGAATCCTGCTGTTTGCATATACGCTCAAGGTACTTGACATTGCAACATTTCAGATCATTAATACGGAGCGAAATTAATAAATTAGCTGCAAGTAATACACAAAGCATTAAAAAAATTACGCTCTCAAAAGTCCAGCCATCCGCTCAAATTCTGATCGTACGCACCGTCTTACAAACGGAAGGAGACCCTCGATTGCAGTCAATGTCCGCTGGCAGCTAAGGTAAAAGCACGAGACGTGATAGTTGAAATTTCTTCGGTACCCGACGGAACCGACGTGAAGTTCCAGTAAATCCTCCAGTTTCTGAATCGCATGCTGTTTCTGCTCTACGACAGTCTACACAAATGTGTTATGGTTAAGTCAGAATTAATAATTAGTTCCTTTGTTTACAACTCCCACCGCGTCACTCACCTCCCATTTCATACATACTGGATGTAACTCACTTCTGGCTTCCTTTGAAATCCTGACAGATTCTTGGAACTTAAATTGCAAGTTTTTTAGTAGATCTGGGGCAAAATCAGGGCTTGTTTCTCCTACGTGCAGCCCTAACCCTGCCACGACTCTTTTATTCAGCTCCTGCGTGCGATAGAAAGCTTCACTAGACTTTGTGTAACTATAGATTGTATACATTATAAGTAGATTAAATAAAAAGGTCAATAAACTCACCGGTATTCGGAACATATAAGATCGCATTCTGTTGTAGAAATGCAACAAATCTTCCATCGACTCCCAAGCATCCGAATATTTAAACATAAGACATTGCTCATAAATGTCTGAGATATCCTCGGCTACATCATATTCGCTTTCTTCAGGGTCTTTCACTTTACTAAAATAAGGGGCAAAATGCAAAAGTTTCCATGTTTTAGAATCTCGCAAATATGTGGGCTGGACCAAATATTTATGGTTAGTATGCACATGTTACCTGCGTAGTTGTTGTTGTCTACCATGTAACTAAAACCCTGCGAAAAAATTCCTTATCTAATATTTGATGTCACACTGACACTAGATTTTTCCATGTGGTTGTGTAAACATTGCATTTTTTTGTTCCAAATACCTTGGTCTGGAAGACGCATCAGGCTCCAGTCCATCGTGTCCTTCTAGTCACCTTAAATGCTAATAAATATTTTAAATTTCACACATTCCTCTTAAAATCTTTTGACCAATTACTTGACAATTAACCAGGTCTATGTTTTCAGAACCATATGCACACGTTGAAATCAACGCGATGCATCCTTTACTTTCTTGTTGTAGTACCTCGACCTTGACCTTGACAAATGCAACAAAAATTTTTATTTTTAATTTAGCTCATAATCTGCGAAAAAATTTACCTGCGGTTTACGATCAGGAAGGTCTGTACATCCCAAGTCAGAGGACAAGCTCTTGGAAGCTTGCTTTGGCAACTTTTTCATTTCCCTGTTAAATATGCTGTTGTTGGTGCCTGTTCTTGAATTGGAGATCAATTTCCGCTAAAATGATACTCAGAAATTGTTGTGTGAATAACGATTGCTATGACAAAGAGCTTACTGGTGATAAAAAACTGAATGAATGTTTCGAGAACCTGAGACACCGACGAAGTATGGATTGATTCTAATAGGCAGCATTATAGAACCTTTTTTGGTCTACATCCATTTTCCGAAAGGGCATCTAAACTGCCTAAGGGTACGAGTCATCACTGGACGACCGAAAGGGAATTCAGCAGAACAACTATACTTCACTGACGGGCCTTACGATTAACGGACAGTTTCTGTATTTTTAGTGGACGCTAGAGCCACAAACATAAACGTTTTCTTACGAATATTACGACTTTGGTACAAAGGTGTATATGTACATGCTTTGAAAAAAGGTTTGGTATTTCTTTCACGCATATATTTGCGTAAACTTTGACCGCAAAAAAACGAAAAAACGATAACCAGGGCCAGCTTGTCGATCGTTTCTATCGTTAAAACCAAACAGATGAAATGGTTTTGAGTTTGAACGTAAGTGTAACCCTTTTTTGCCTACATACATAATGCAATGACGGGCGTAGGACGCCGAGTAAAAAATATTAATAAACTTTAGTTAAAATTTTAGTTAATAATAAGTAGGAGTAATACGACTGGAATTAGTATGATAACCTGAAACGAATGTAAACAGTGCTAAGTCATAATGCAAGCGTTTGCGAATTGCTTTTAATACAAATCATTATGTAATGGTGGAACTTTGTATTCGGATTTCTTATAGGCACTTGTGGGACAAGGTCTGGACAAAGCCGTGAATGGCGACGTTAAATATCTTCTAAATAGCTGACACTATAATAACTACAAATGTGTCCTGAGCTTCAACAGGAATGACGGTCTTGATTCAACAAAAAATTCTGATTAGACAATTTTTTTCGTTCACCCTGTTGAACAAGCCTTAAAAACGTTAAGCACTTTCCTATACAGCTCGATAAGCCGCCGCTTGCTAGCCTTGGGAGGGTTGGCTGAAGAATGGGAACAGATACACAGCCGCTCGAGCTATCCTCGCGGGAAGCAGTAAGCCGAGAATAATATACACTGTGCCATATGTACCCATTAGTGTACCAGTAAGGCAAGAGCCTTGTTCTCCGCAATAAGAAGGTTGGTGCAACTGCGTGAAAATGTTGGGTGATAAACTATTGTTAATGCAAGTTTTGATTATATTCACTGGTAGCGTGGATGTAGATTTTTCAAGTGAATGAGATTTTAATAGAATAAAATAAATGACCTACGGCTTTCTCTTTATCAACAACTAGATCGGCTTACTTTAATTGTGACAGCTACACAGTGACTTCAATCCATTATGTTCCGGGCCCCGTAACATTCTCATCTTTGCGGAGTATCTCAACGCTATAGTGGACTGTGGCCGTACGCGGATGACGAAGGAATTCCCGTTGCAAACGGTTCAAATCCCTTTCTGCAATGTAACACGTCGTCACGACCTTCTGCCGTTACTTGTGAATTAAATCGGCATGTCATTTAAGACTACACGAACCCTGAAATATATCTCTTAATATCAATGAAATTACATCATTACATGTGAGGCCTCTAGGTATTTGAATCCTGGCAAACTGCCAATTTGTTTGGCAAAGCATCTTGAGAGAAAATATATCTGAGTGTATCTGTAGCAGGAGCATTGGAATGCTATTCGCAAATCCTGAAGTTCTGAAAATTCCGAAATAAATCCAATTTCCTTCTGAATATTAATATTTAGTGACTGGTATGACTTACTCTGAAGGTCTTGTATTCCCTTTTTCTGGCTTCCTTGTCCGTGTGTCACATGGTCTGATGTAAACCCAGTTATGTCGTGGTCAATCAATTCAGCATCACAACCCCATTGGATCTGGGTTCTACCAATCGGCCACTCAACTTGTATAAAAATTGTGATGTCCAATTTTTCCAAATTCGGGGCGGGAAACACAATGTGCGGAATAATGTTTGGCAGAAGTTTTTCAATATGATGTACATTCAAATTCCTCCAGATAGAAGGTAGTACTGTCCAAATGCGCAAGTCATCGCATTTGTCTAATGTAAACTTTTAATTTTGGGCATTAGTCGAGCTTGCGGTTTTCTGTTTGATAAAAATACCAAAAAATTACGGGATGTATAACCGTATCCGGGGTAAACAACAGGAGGTTGGTGATTTTTTTCATTGTATCAGAGCATTTCTTTTCCTGAATCAACCCAGATAGACCGTAAAAAATATACAACATACTTGCCTGAGGGCGATATAATCATCGTAGATGAGCCCTTGCCCATTAACATGCACGTCCTCAATGCTTGGTAACTTGGAAGCCGCTGCTAGTATTGATGACAGCCATGGAAGTCCTTTAACCTTCAGGACCCTTAGATTTATTAACGACAGTAGTATAGGCGTCTATACCGCTGGTACCCTGCAATGTAAACCGCTGGTTCCCTTGC
>WJFA01003116.1:0-13759 GCA_009870155.1 Pseudobourletiella spinata | reverse complement strand
CATCAGAGTGCGGTCTGTTGTGAAAACTTTTTTTTTTCAAAAAATTATCACTACCGCCATCATTGTCCATTTGTTCTTAAATTGCATTAAGGAGACAGAGAAAAAGTGGGCAGCTGAATGGCATGCTGAGTGTTGGTTCCAACAATAATGGCGGGGAAGGCGGAGGAGGGAGAACTTACTACGTAGGATTGGCTTTGTAGGGTAACGTGGACGGAGGGAGGGCTGTTTTGAGGTCGAAAAATAATTGACATTTTAAGTAATTGACTCATCATCATGAGATGAAGATAAGCAATCTGAACATCATCGTCGGGTGGCTCGGCGAGTGGATTTGACCGTGTCGTACATGAATGTGTGCATGTGTGTGCGTGTGTGTGTGTGTGTGTGTTTGTGTGTCTGCGTTCCCCTACGAAGCGGTACATATGCAGACCTTCCCTCCTGTCGCTCCTCGGCTCATCCCCAGTAGTACTTGTTGTCCTCAGTGTGTAATGGATGCTAAGGTTAGGTCCCAAACAGATGGTCACTCCTGATAAAATATTCGGGTGTTCGCGTGCTCCTCCGCTCAAACAATTCCCAAGTGAACGCTTCATCACCTCACAAATCACTTTCCACTGGCTCATCTTACGGCTCGATGACAGTGCTACACATATGCACTCCTGATACGTATGTATTTGTACATGTGTATGTGTCTGCATGCTTGTACCCCCACCAGATACTGATAAATCCACACATACACGCATAACATCCGATATTTTATGGTACAAATGTGGAGTATTATCAAGTTATCTGGATAAATAAATGCATGTGAGACAACACTACTTATGTTTTTCCTTTCAACTGACGAGAATCTTGGGACCACTCAGTCAAATATAATCCACTAAACAGTGCGACTGTGTGCATTTCCGCATCAAGCCATGTTTCTACCCGTGCTATGTGTACTAGTTGTCCATGCCGTTTATTATGCCCCACACCCCAGAGAACCGGTCCGTTCAGAGGCTCTAGAGAGTGGAAGCACGGGGAGCCTGTATGTCTATAGCATATAGTCAAGTGATAGCAACTGGACGAGATTCTAATCTGACCCAATGACAGAAAAGTTTAAATAGCGCACAGCCGGTCGTGTGGGTCTCCCTCACATGCGCCCCTCTAACATCTCCTATGGCTTCTGCATGTCTTTCTTTAGGCGTAAAATATCCAGCGGGCGCGACCTTTACGGTCCATAGTGTCACTTCCGTCATCACTTGATCCCACAACAAATCAAGTGTGGATTTTATTGGCCGTGGTAAAGGGATGTGGGGGCATGGAGGCGATTGAAATAGTAGTAAACCGCATGAGAATAGGCACTTAATACCGGTTTTTCAAATAATGTCCTCACCTGCTTAATCATTAAGACTGTGAATTTTTTTGTGAAATTTTCCATGTATTATTCCCACTGCACTAGAAATATCGTGTGAGAGTTGCAGTGGGGACTTTCAGAGAGTTAAAAGCATATGCTTGTATAAAGTCATTGTGATTTAGAATGATGGAGGAAGTAGGAAATCCAATTTTTAAAGATGCCAAACAACCACAAGTGCTTCACACTTTTTCACATGTATTGTGATGAATGCGATGGCGCAGAGGTAATACCTCGGCCCTTCCTTACTCAAAATCTACCCTACAAATCCGCTTGATCTCTTCTTAAGTCTAATGGGTGTGTAAACGAGGCCGGGTTCTCATTCCCTATGCTTAAGTCTGGCTCTTACAAGAATATGGTAATTGAAACAAAGCCTGGGTTTTTATGTAGTTTCCACCAACCACATTCTCAATAAAAGGGATTTATAAAAGTCATAAATAAACACGGGCTTTAAGAAAGTTAAAGATTGTGCTGCAGTTGATCCTACGGATTGCTTACCCCTTGGAAAATCAGCAAGGCGGGGAGGGGAGTAAAAGTGTTTATGCAACATGGCATCTGCCAGTTGTATGCAAATACAAAGAGTGAAGGCAAGTATGAGGCATTGGTGTATAATGACCATCTCGAGACCACCGTCACCACCGCAGCGGATAACTGTAGAGTTCAATGTTACAATTTCCAAGGCAACTTGGTAAAATCAAGTGACTGACTCTGTGTCTCGGTCATCAGAAACATTTCACGTCGTCATCATCGGAGGCAGTTGAGTGAGTGACTCTCTATACGCTCTGTCGATCGTCCATGGACCGTTGGTTTACTACACGTCCGTTCATATATAGAATTGTGTGTCTGTACATGTGTCTCTCCGTAGGAGTGTGCGTATGGGGTGCAACTGATAGGAAAACATAACGAAGCATACGTAAGTTGCGGCACACACCCTAAATACCCCCACACACGGTCTCGTCCCATATATTCCCATCCTGAATGATGGCAGTAGGAGTCGTCGTCGTCGTCGTAATTGTAGCAGTAGTGCACACAGACGTAACAACCGTGGCAGTATACAAGAGTCAAGGTGTCAGTACCTTCACAGTAAATACACAGGAGGAGAGATATATACTTTACACACTCACACAGATTACTTAGGCTCACACACGCACATATAAAATTTATAGATTGAATCCCCATTCATAAAAATCATCAATGGTTCAATTGATACATCATCATTCGTCACCACTACACCGGTTTCCTACTATAGTGGGCCGGCTCCGTTGTATACCGATGACGGTATATGTATATGCCCAATCCAACCCCATGCCTGCCTGTCTACAAGGTGTCATTGACACTGGTGCGGGACTATCCACTAATTCATTATGCAAAATCATTATTATCATTATTATTATCATCATCATCATCATCATCATCCCGTCTCCATTTTAGCGACACAGAGAATATAGAACCATAAACCATTCAGAGGACTAGCATGGATACCGAACCATTGGAATTTTACGCAAGCCCGAGACTCAATGCAACTTGCCTTTCATCCTTCATCAAAGATTCCCTCAAAATACAGTTAGCCTCTCACACATAGTGGCATGGAGTACATCCGAGTATTATGATGCGGTTCCCATTGCACGGCCATTAAGCAGGCAAGAGACTCTTAGTGGTCGCTTTCGGGACTGAATTTGAGGACGGCAATATTTTTTCCCCACCCCATCACTCTCTTGAGGAGGTGGCGGCTTCTTTCCTACTGTAGTTATACCATATGAAGCTCGGACAATTCATGATTACACATTTTCAAATCCTCCGGCTCAGAAGTAGATTGTTCCCTTACAAGCAAATCTACAGCCCCATAATACTTGGTGCAGGACCCCATATGCTTGCGTAGGATGTACCTCCGCATGGTTAACTATTTATAGAAACAGAAATTGGAACATGGAGCGTGACCCCGCAGTGGCTCCTTGGGTCCGGTAGTAACTTACTGGTGGTAGGAGCGTAAATTAGGAAAATGACGACGCTTTCGGAGTGGTGCCAAAAATTATAGGAAAAAGCGGATATGGAGGAGGAAAAGGGTAAGCTAAATATTAAAAAAAGGAACAAAAGGAGTGGGAATATGAGAAACGGGAGCTGTAATAAATCAAACATCTTTTTCCACTACCACCACCATCGTGGTCGTCGCCTAATGTCGAGATTTTCCCTCTCTGTGATTCTTCTTGTCCTCACCCTAGAAATTTCTCGTGAGGAGAGCGGAAAAAAAGATTTGCCCCACTCTCCCCCCGGGGAATATAAACTCTGAGAAAAAATTATTCTTCCTTTGAAAAACATAAAGATCACATACCCCCTCCTATACACTCATCCACCCAGGACTCTTTTTCTCCCAACTTTGCTTCTACCACAATAGAGTTCTATTGAGTTGAGTCCTGACTGTCTGCCTCTGCCTCTTTCTCTCTAAGGACTGGAAGTGTTTTATATCCATATCGCCATCTCTTCGGTTTGTTCTCGGCGAAAAATTAACTTGGAGACTATCATCATCATGCTCAACCCCTTATCTTCTACAGCCAGCCTAAAGAGTCTAGAGCCAAATTCTGTGTGAGACATAGGAAGGCTGCCGCATGCATTAAGGATACATATTTAGGACGGCTGACATACGGTCCATAATTGGAATCTAGAATTAAAATAGCTTCATATGTGTACGTGGAGATATTCATATGCACGTCTATATGCGTATGCGAGAGTGTCTAATACGTGTGTTTGGGCAAATGTTCATGGGGCTGAGCTAGTAATTTTTTCCTCTCTCTCCTTCTCGTCTTTTCCCTAATTTTCTCATATTTTTTTCCACTCGCTCCGTCTTTTCCTTCGTCTCTCTCCTCTCTCTCTCTCTCTCTCCCTCCGCTGCTCCCGGCTTACTAACAATGAGGAGTGGTCGGTGCACTCATGAAAAATAGCTTTGATATAGCCACTTGAGAGAGAATAATAAGCTGCCATGATGAGCACTCGTATTAGTTCTTCCAATCTTCATAATCTCCCGGCTTTACCAGCACTAGCGGTAGTAGTAGTCATAGTAGTAATAGTTGTGCCTACACTCCCTCCAGCTCTCCCTCCCTCTGTTTCTCTATTACACAGGAGAACCTATGAGCTTTTGCGGGCATTCTCTCCAGCTCCTGTTCCCGTTTCATCTTGTTCCCGTCCTCTCCCTCCCGCCTGCTTCCATTCTCTCACTCACTCACTCACTCTTCTTTACATACAAATATAGGAGCCAAAATGTCAATGCGCAAGAGAAATGCCCTGTTCAGCAGGCCCTGATGGTTTAATACGGGAGAGATTCCCTCAAATTTTATAGCAAATATCCAAAGAGGCCTCACACACACCATGCTACCTCCGCTTACCCATGTACATCCTTATGGCAACGGCTATATGCTTATATAGGTACTCTATATTGAAAACATGGGCCGATATGTATGCTTTTCAGCCACTTGAACCCACGCTAGGACGTCTATTAGGGATGCTATTCCCTTCATTGTCCGCCCATCTTGTTCTCCCTTCTGTATAGATGGGAGGTCTGACAAGAGACCCGTGAGCTTCCTCCTTCACATGCACGAACACACTCCCGCCACGCTCATACAAGTACACGCTCACCCACATACACACATACTCACCTCCACACATACGCACAAGTGCCCAGATGCACACGATATGTACGAGGCGGAAGCGGGAGAAGCGAATCCGATGGGCACCACCGTTCAGCATGGTGCACTATGAGGCCCACTGCATTTTCCCCATGATGAACTATGGCTTCAGTAGGAAGGAGTACAGGACTCTCTGTAACTATCTCTCCTCCTACATATGGTACCGTGTGGTAGGTAGGCGACCGCGCGGCGGGGGCTGGAAACTTTTAAGTGGAAAACGAGGAAACTGTTTACAGTGAAATGTGCTAATATTAGTGTGTATACATAGATACACACACACACACACACACACAGGGGATGGTTTTCCACAATTCGCTCCTCAGCAGTGCCTTGGACTCGTGAGCTCCTCATATGTTGAAGATTTCCTATGTAAGCTCATAAGTACCCTGTGGGCCACAGGAGGCTTTACACGTAAGCGGGAGTACATATGAAGAGTATGATGTTGTTCATGATGACTATTATGATGATGATGATGATGATGCGGAGGCACGGAAAATGGAAAGTGGAGATCTATATGGACGTGTGTATGTGTACGTGTGTGTATGTGTGTGTGTGTGTGTGTGTGAATGCACGTATGCTTACTTGTGTATATAGTCATTGTAATATAAAGTTATGCAAAGTCTTCTCTTATGGATGATGCCATTTCACGGTCCCGTGCGGATAGCTTCGCTTTTCCCAACGACGACGGCGTTATCATCATCAAGTTAATGGGCACTCTAGGCAAATTAGCAACGTATGAGTTATGATGATGACGGCATGATGAACAGCCAGACAGAAAACTTGTTCTTTTTCTTCATCTCTCTCTCTCTCTCTCTCTCTCTCTCGACCAACATCTCTTCCCCGCTCATACTACTCCTCCTGTCCCTCCAAGTCTATCGCCACGGCTTTTCGAGGACTACATATTAGGGACTAATGTGGAATAATTTTACCCGCCGCTACCACCATCGCCGCCGTACATAGCCCACTCGCCTTCGCCTCCCCCATATGCTCCAGCTCTCCTCCGCCTTTCCCATAAGTCCCCCGCCATCACGATCTAGTTATCTTCTCTCAGCGGCGGAGGAGGTCGAGGCGAAGTATGTATATTGTGAAGGAGGAAGAAAAAAGGGAAAGTCTTTGTGAATTTTCAACGGATTTTTTAGTTCTTTCTCTGCAGCCTTATTATTCTTATTGCTATCCATTATCATCATAATTGCGTACAAAGAGTTTTTCAAGGGCTGGAGACACACCATTTGTACAGTCTCACTGTTCCGTTCGCAAAAGCATGTAGTGGAAGTACACGCGAGTCTGACAAACTCAATTTCTATCATCAACTTTTCATCATCAACATCATCGCAGTAGTACCAGCTTCATCCTCCTCATCATCATTCCAAACTGTCTTGGGAGGAAGGCGAGAGTGGGATTCAAAAGAATTTTTATGCTGAATTAAAAGGAATTTTTAATTCCGTATCTTGGCACACTTACACACACACACACACACACACACATAGACATACATGGGAGTACAAACGAGTGCACGCCGCGAGAGATAGCATATACTGACGGAGATAGTGAGAGGGCAGGAGCAAGAAGAAGATAAATGATACAGATTTTTCAGGACGTTTTCTGAACAAAGTAATTAATTATGAGGACAAAACAGGCGCGGACGGGCGGACGACGGGATTGTCTTTGATGTTCCCTTCTCGGACCAGCAGATGACTGCATAGGGATGAGTGCTCTGAGCTGGAGCCGCTCCGTTCAAAATAGATTAAGACTCTTAATTTTTTTCTCCTCCAACAAGACTTTTCCTCTGATTTCACTAGAAAATTCCAATGACTTACTTTTCCTACTACCTCCGCAATGTACACGCATATTACAGAATACTATATACACTCTTTTTCTCCCTTCACGCTCCGCTGATGATTTGCTGCCTTGCATTCCCCAAGAACGACAACGACGACTCCTCCTGGCATGACATTTGGCGTAATAATTATTATTATTATTTTCCTCAGAATCCCACCAACTAGTTTACATACACAAACCATAAGAACTCATAGGTGGAGGGAGATGAGTACTATATATACATATATATATATATATATATACATACATAAGTCCGGGCACCCACTGCTTCGGATCCCACTCCCATTCATCAATGTGTGCTCACTCACGACGACGTTGACACAGACGAACGTACTTTGACTCCGTCCATGCGCTAACATATATGTGAGGAATGTATCCTATTCCTGGGTAAAAATCTCCTTCTCATCCAAGGATTTTCAAAGGGAGGAATGTGCACCATTTTCTTGGCAAGGGGAATGGGTGCAGACACTGTGAGTAAGGATTTATATGTTGGAATAAAGTGTGTACCTGAGTGGGATTAAATTGATTTGGTCCAGCTATTACCCGTGACTGGTGAAGAGTAGATGAGCCTAGTTCATTTATAGACTGGCAAAAGGAGAGGGTCTTTGGGATTAGATTCGGCCGCCGCCGGCATCCTTGCAACACACACACACACACACAACTCAGTGTGTTTCGTGAACCCTCGCAGTCCAAAACAGTGTACAACAACCTATTATGGAGTAGTCCATGCAAGTTTGCCCTTTGACTTTACCTCTCCTCATGTCCTTACAGAGTGAATGTCTGGAAGAGAGACGGCAAAGGTAATAATATGGGGAAAATGTACATGGAGTTACAACTGCTCTGAACAGGCAACTCCGGTTTTCAGGTTAAACGGACTGTTTGTAAGTGTGTAATGAACGCTTAGCGGGGACAATGGAGCATTGCGAGCCGGATGGAGTTTGGGTAAACTGACTGACGGCTAGGACAGGAGTGTTCATAGAGTATCTTTATTTTGACCTAAACAGAGCAAGATAAAGCCAGTGAGTACCCCCTCGTATGTGCTTGTGTGCTTCTGTATATGTAAAGGTTAGTGATAGCGGGGGCTTAAGTTTGCCACACTCTTCCACTCTGTGGACACACAGAATAATAATAATAATAATAATGTAGGACACTCCGCCCGTATATTTTCACAGTGTCCAGAAGTGGTGGTAGTAGTAAATAGTAGTAGTATCATTCCCGGCTGCAGATTGGATTGTAACAGATTGAACATTGACTCCCGCTTTTCTCTCCTCTCTGCAGTATATATCTCTACTCGTACACACGCACTCTCCCGTTCCTCCAACAATGAAGATCACTTTTCAATGGACCTGGAGAGAGAGAGAGAGAGAGACCTTTTTCCTTTAGCCTCTGCGCTCTCTCTCTCTCTCGCTCACACTGTGCTCCTATGCGCCCTAGCTATTTATTATGAACTTGAGTCGACAATTGACTGGGAAAGGTACCCATACACTTGCAAAGGCACCCCCAGTATCCGTACATATCCATCCAGTACAAAATAACATGTGTGTATATACGCCGTACATACTCTTAAACACTCGTTTACACTCTTAACATACCCTAACACCTTATACATACAGACATTATTCCTATATTATCATTATCCCTATTATTGCCACAGTAAGACACACAATAGCTACTCTTCTCGCCTCCGTCCCATACGGATGACCTGATGTGTTCTCTTCTGCTACTACTACTGCTACTACTACGGCATGATTTCGGTCCCAAGTAAATTCTATATACTTCCTCAATAGTAATAATCCTAACCCTGTCGATTTTCTCATTCAGTTTCGCCTCTGCAGCGGAAAAGATGCACGTCTACATTAAGTCACATGAGAGTCAGAGTGTGAACCAGGTGATGCGGGTCTAAAACATTTCATACAGTGATTCATGATAATATAATAGTGAGAGGAAAACCTCTTCGTCGTCCCTTTCGGCGCAGGCATTTAGTCAGTCAGTCAGTCAGTAGTAAATTGTCATTCTGCTCGTCAAGTCATGGCCAGTTGACGCGGAGGAAATGCTATGTATAGGAGGATTTGACTAGTAAGAGATGACGTGGACGGACGGAATGATGCGAAAAGAGAATATATCCATGCATAAATCCTATATACAATTTTCTCTACGCCCGCACACTTCAGCCTCTTATGGGAGCCAATTACGGACGTGCTCTTCCAAGCATTGCTTCCAGCTCAACACTCCAATGGTTAACCTGGGAAGAGTGTATGTGAGGCCGACGCTGGATGAGATGGTAATAATTATACCACAGACTGAACGGCATACACATACAAACGCACATGGACATTCCCGTTGCGTACTTCATTGAGAGCATTTTTGGTTTTCTTTCAAAACTGGAGGTACGCGCCATGAAAGCTATGCGGCATGTACACGGAAATACACGGAAATTCATACTGGACAGACAGTTTTCCGCAACGCGTAAAAGTCACCTCAAACGTAGATCTACAAACATAATCCACGGTATATATACATATATATATATATACCGCGGAGGGGGTTCGCGCTGAGGAGACAATGAGAGGAGAACAGTGGAGCAGGACATGAGAGAAAGAGACCCAAAGTAGACTTCCAAGTGGGTACAATGAAGGGGACCATTGTCCGACCATCCCTGACTCATGAAGGACTTGCTTTATTCATCATTACTCCATTACGTTGCCCACATTTGACAAACTCACTCCACTACGGTAGTATAGTTTGAACTTTGCGGAACTCTGTGAAGCCGTTTGTTAGGGACAGCCGTAATCCCTGCCTCCGTGGACCATTGAAATCTCACAGATATATGTGGCATGTGAAGAGGATGTTCCCCGACCACAAAATGACATCTTCACTAGCTGACCGCGGGACAGGACTTCCATGAGAAAACCGTTTGGAATAATGATAAAAATTTTAATGTGGATCCGATTTCAGCTCATTTCGTATTGCTTTCCCTGGGAAGGAAAATCAGAATTTTCCAGCTTCACTCCATACAAAAACATTGCAAGTTTACTCTGAAAGCTCTCAGAGGACGTAATTCTACTGATTGTTATTTGGTCAAACGTCAAGCTGGGCTGGATGGAAAACTGGTTTTTGAAAGCAAAAGTTAGATCATGGGTCACCTAATCCGGTGGCTGTAAACAATGAAATGAGAAAATTTTCCCCGACTGCTCACAGTCTTTTTCACTCAATTCAGTTTAATTTCTGCCCCTGGAGGACATTTGATATTTGATACTGGGAGCATAGGAGACTGGAGAAACCAGTCTGGGGTTAGGTTCGCCAATGAAAAATTTCGCCTAGTTTCATTCAGTCCCAGTTCTGCTCACTGTATACTGGTACAAAGTCAAAAAGTAACTCACCACTACTACAAGTGGAGTTTTCAGTAATGACCCCCTCCCTGGAGTTGATGAGAAACCGGTCATAGTATGAATCGGTGGAAAATCTGGCTGATTTTTTTACCCCTTTCCGCACCTTACAGATACTACAATCATCGCCACCACCACTATTCATATCATATTTCAAGGACACCCGTTCAGAGTGTACACACATACAGGGCTTATGAGTTAACTTCCATGGTCCGACTTGTGTAAGTTTTGTACTCTGCCGACGGACGTTGCATCGTGAGTGACATGATAGCACGTGGGAGATTTTTATTTTCATTCCTACACACTCAGGCTCACACAACTCATACGGCCCCAATGGTCCACACGTATTCGGGATGTTATGTGGAAGAGTGTGAGCACAGAGTCATGTCATATGGAAAACTTGTAAGAATATATGACAGTCCATGTAACTCTACCTGTTCGAAGTGGGATTCACGGGGAAAAATATCATATTTTCAATGTAGACACAAGAAATATATAGCTCACAGACTCTCCTGGCTTCTCTTGGAGGGTATACTAAGGTTTCACAAGGAACCTTCTCCTAGCCTCTCTCTCTCTCTCTCTCTCTCTGGTATGGACCAACAGATCTCCTTTAGATTAATTGATTCACATTCTGTGTGTAGGTGTTCGTATGCATTCTAATAGTGTGTGTGTGTGTGTTTGTGTGTCTCTGTGTGTGATGTAAAGGAAAGAGTATCTGCGTGCGAAAAATCCTATATGGGCTATCTGCGGTTATACCATTATTGTCAACAGGGCTGATTTGATTTCGATCACCTGAGTGTATATGACCTGATGCATTTTGAGGCTTATGGAAAAATACATTTGTTTAGACAGGATCCCACCTCACAAGTATAAGCAACATCATTACTCTGTTGATGAGGAGTAATTTAAAACGAACTGGTCAAATCCAGAGTGAAACTGCCCTGTAGTGCACTCTGTACCGACAGCAGTGCATACCTGCTGTTTGGAATCCCATAGATAGGGTCTCCCCTTTTGTCACCACCGTGCACATATGTGAGTGCTACTGGTTCAAAGCATGAGGCACATAGGAACATGGGATTTTTTCCGTATCCCTCGCTCTCTCTCTCTCTCTGGCTCGTTCTCTCGCTCACTCTCTACTAGCGGAGGATATGTCACCGAGTTCCACTCCGTTCCCATAGAGTCTCTCGGCTGACAAAGGGCGGAGCTTGGAGCCGTATAGGCCAGGAATGGGAAGCTAAGAAAGTGCACTGAACACGCTCGTGTTCCATTCCGAAGATTCACACGGGATAGCAAAGCCACTTCATGAAAGATCCTCTCTCTCCCTCCAACCAAAAGCTGCTGGAGCAGAGCTGCTAGCACAACACACACACACACACACACGCCCGCACTCATACAAACACACATACATAGATACACACACTCGGTATATAGGCCCGAGCAAACATCTTCCCAACTCCCATTTCTTGCTGCACCAGTCCAGATCGGATTTTAATACCTGAAACTCGCACATTTACACAGATACACGCAGACGGAGTTGCACACGATTTCCCGAATCGAATCGGGAAGCATTGTTTTTTCTCATCGTCTATTCCGCTCCCAATGATATCAGGGAGTCAAGTCTGAGCCTACACCTCAATCGTCTTTCAGCACGTCTCCAGCACAGTTGTGGGGAAACGGGGCTCTGAAGTAAGTTGTCAAAGTACACAGTACACACATCGAGACCAGTCACACTTCCACATACTCACATATATATCACACACACACACATATATATATATATATACATACACGGGCGTTTCCACCAGCGAGAAAATCTTGTGGGAGTGAGGTGAAAGGACTGTGACAGAAGCATTTAACCGCGCCGTGTGACTCAGAACTGGCCTCGTGCACTACAGTAGAGAATATGTTTAGAGCTGTGTAGTACAGTAACCCAGCATCATCATCGTCATCATCAGTTACTCTCAACTGCGGAGCTAAATAAGTAGACGGAGACGACGACGACGACGACGAAAGAGCCGAAAGAGTGAAGTGAGCAGACTGCGGGAGAAGGTGATGGGACAGTTGATTAATTAGACGACAGGAGATCGGTACAGAGTAAATGGTTACACGACACGCGGGTTTCTTAAGATAAATTGTTCAAAGTGGATCGAACTTCGGCGGCGGCCGCAGCAGTGTCTTCGTACATCTCCGCGGTTCTGGGTGGCGGGTCATCAGCTGCTGGTGTTGGTAGTCCTGTGGGTTACCACGGACACCCGGCCACAATGGACCTCACCACTGCTTACCGATACAATCAGAACATGATGGAGTACTACACTTGTAAGAGTAAGCGAAAAATCTATTTGACCTCACTCTCTTCTCCCCTTCCCCAAATGGTTGACCCTTGACCGGTAGTAGCTCGCGGACATTGAGTTCAGTTCGGACCGCTCCACTCTGATCGCAGTAGTGTGGCGGAAAAGTTGACTGTCTTTATAAAAGTATATTCTCATTTGATGTTGGGACTGAATCGGCGAGCCGTGGCGGAAAATTAATTATCGGCTCAAACCATGTGTATCCTCTCGATAAAACGGCTGTGTTGAGACCGTGTGTGCATATAAGTGTCCGTCCGTGTATGCGTGTGTGTGTGTGTGTGTGTGTGTGTGTGTGTAAATTAATGTAGCCAAAGTGCCATTTTTTTCTTTCACGCACATCTTGATCCCAATTTCTCTTAAATTAATTATTTACGACAATTTACCAGTCCCATAGCGCCGTAGTCGTCGTTGAAGTGTACCGTACCACCGGTCAGGCTCGTACCGCAAATTGATAACGTCGGAAACAATTTGCAGCTTCATGTCTGACCTCAGCCAATTTTTCCCACACGAACACACCTACATTTACTAATGGGACTCAGCTGAGCAGAAATGACGGACGTCTAAGCTTATGAAGCTAACACACACCTCCATAATAAGAACGATCCACACATAATGCCATTACCAACAATCCTTCGGCCCTGACTAAAACACATCCGCCTATGCTCAACCTCAAGTTTCCAATCTCCAACGAGAATTCGAACGTTCAACCAATCCTGTGACCCCTCCTCTCACATATATGTTGAGCAACAAGTAACATCTTGCTTAAGAGGGAGGAAATTAATTAGCACGATAAAGGAAAAAGTATGCTTTTGTGGTGGAAAAAATCATATACATATATATGAACCTGTATAAATTAGCTGGAATTCACTCATTTATTACACACTTTTTTACGGTCTGTCTGGTCGCACTCCAAGCCGTGTGTACGGAAAGGGGTTGTTTCTTAACTCATAATCACACCAGTACTACAGTAGTTGTACCCCCAGCCCTGCCGCAGTGTGAACAGTCATATACAGTCACTCTTAATTATGATCATCAAGAAACATGGAAGATAGGATCTGGGTGAGAGGGAGGAGAGGAAGAAATAATGGGACTTGGCCTTATCATAATATGCACATTATACAA
>WJFA01003115.1:0-13762 GCA_009870155.1 Pseudobourletiella spinata | reverse complement strand
GTCTCCCTGGTGACAAAATTTAAAGGAGGGTGGAAAGAATTTCCGTCTCAACGACAAAAGTACAGTCCGTCATCACTGGTCTGCGTGCCGTGCAGCGTGCTTTAACAAATTGCTCCTGGTGCTGCCCAGCCTTTTCAGACCCTCCTGTCACACGCTAACCATGTTCTTTAAAGCGATGCGAGGGGGGTGTGATCGTTATCACAAGTTAACTTTAATTTAAAAGTCTCTCTCAAATAACACTCTACATGTAGTGGCTGACTGACTGACTGAGAGTTTCCCATACGGGGAGAGTTCCCATACAGCCTTGCTACTGTTGTTACGAGTGGCGATTTTGCGCTGTGTGGATAGCCCAACTCCACACATCACCCGTTGGGAATCAATACGTACGTATTGACGTGTTCAGATGAGCACATATTTGAGCGGTGGGACCAGCGATTGTGGGAAGGGGTGCTACATGAAGCACTGGTAGTGGGTCAGCCATGAACTTGGTCTGCTCCTTCTTCTCCGCTCATTGAGGACGGTCGAGGCTGGGAAGTTGACAATATTATTCCCTGCTAGGGGAAAAGCGGCGGCAGCTCTCGGTTCAGTTCGTGATGAGAAGTTGAGAGAGCTGAGAATTATTTATTATTTACATGCATATACTTTGTATTCTGCACGACATGAGCACTACTGCGATGGAGGAGATTCAAAGTTCTGGCGAGTGGAGATGGCTCAACCACAATGAGGCACACACCACCCCGCCCCGTCTGAATGAGGACAACGGGAAACTACGTGTCAGTCGGGGGGTATAACAAGGTTCTATGCATCACTATAACCAGCGACTCGACTTTCCAGCCCAAGTTGAATTTAATATATACCTGTAAGGAGGCTATATGTGTGTTTTTGCATTTCAACTAGTACCCTGTTATTACGAGCCGGAGCCTTTGATAATTTATGGATTTTGCGATTCCCTCAACATATTTTTACCCGTTGAACCATCATCATCATCATCGTCGTCGTCGTCGTCGTCGTGATCCACTCTGTGCAAAGTAAGAAAACTCCTTGTGCAAAGTGTTGGTCAGTGATCACCATTAGGGCTCCAATGGGTTTGGAGGACACTCAAAAGCAAGCTCTTTTTTCTGGACGTTGTTCATACAGGGAAGGCACGGCGTGCAACCGTGGAGCCTCCTCCGTGATCCTCTCACGTGGCATGTCATATGGTCAATTTTGAAGAGGATCTTATCATATAATCCGTACAACAATGTTCCACACGAGGGGGATACAACTTCATAATTTATGGGATTTTTCATGGTACTGGCAAGATGCCTGTTTAGAGCGGAGCATCAGAGGCTACTACTTGATGGATAAAGATTGCATTAATTATTGGAGGGAACAACGATGGTTTCGGAAATGCCGTAGGAGAAGGTCCAATCTGCTCCCAAATATTAATGAGAAGTGACTAATCAGTATTGGGTAATGGGAGTATTTCTTCTGAATCATTGGTCTTGTGAGTGAGCAACAAGTACGGGTTATATAGGATGAGTAATGCGGATGTGATGAGGAGCCGGTTTAGAGGGGTCGAGTGGTCTCAGTTAGATGTGTTCATCTTGAAAACCTGAGGCCTGATGGCCCTGAGAGATAGCTGTAAGCTTAAAGCAGCAAGGTAGTAGCTCAGAGTTTCTTATCAGTCGTGTACGTGGTGTCTCACGGGGAAGGTTGGTCGGCTTTTCGGGTGAGCTACTTGTTGTCAGGAAACTCCTGCTGCCCGAATTCAGGAGGCGCGGGAAATCTCCTTACCAAATTTGGTGCAGCATAATCAGAGCCGTCTCACAATTCTGAGTGTTAGAATCTACTACTCATTTCCACTCACTCATACTGTCACTGCTGTTTCAAGCCTACGTACTTCTCCACAATCACCATGATCTTTGGTGTACCAGCTATTAAAACTGGATGTATGGGGTTCATGGAGTGAGATGTGTTCTTGCCTTTACTCTTTGAACATGGGAAGAATCAGAGTATTTCCTTTGATTAAGTCTAACTTTGTCGATCCTCAACGGAATTGGATATGGAAGAAGAGAAAAATCCTTGGCACAGGCGTTTATTTACGAAAGAAGGGAGCTCGTCATTCTGGAACACCCTGGAGGAGCTAATAGTGAAGAGAAAGTATTAATAAATTAAGTCAGGAGTCTAAATATTTCATGTTTGAGCTCTATTCACGCAATGTGAGACACCCACACATTCGTTCTCGAGATCCATTCCCTAAATCCCATATGTACACGATGATGATGATGATGATGATGATGATTATGATGAAGGGGGACAATTTATCTCCAATTTTTCAGCTAGGACGGGAAAACACATGGTTCTGTTATCGATGGACCATTCCAATTGTGTGACATGAAGGGGAAATGTGCCATGTAGGGTTAATTTATGGTGGAAACTGGAAAGCTATCCCCACGTGTCTGTTCCCCTCATCATTACATGTGTGCATGGCACTAATGTGTACGTACGTGGAACGAGTCATCATTTGCTTCATTAACACAACACACTACTCTAGCGGCACACTGACGTGATGCGGATGTGCCCTTATGCAGAGATAATAGAAGGGATATGCTACCGGTATGCTCTTCAGACTTATCAACCTCCCCGAGATCTCCCTTCATGACATTATATAGTTAGTTCCTTCATATAGTTAAGAACCAACACCGCCCCATTTGTTATGAAAATTCAAATGGGAATGATTATCATTATTTATGGAAAAACTTGAATTGCAAGATATTATCAGGTCCAATTCAATCAGTCAGTCTTTTCTTCTTGTCATGTTGTTGACGAGGAACTGAAAGGGGTAAAATTATTCTGTGAGGGATTCTGTGACGTAGGTGTTCCTCCACCGCATGGAAAATCAAGCGTTCATGACGTTTTCTCAGCTTACTGAAGGATGATTACAGTAGCTGTGCAGAAATGAAAAAAAATATTTTACAGGGCAGGGCTTCCAAAGTTGTGAATCAATACGGCGTGTAGTTGGTAATTATGATCAACCTTTAAGGGGGGAGTCATCCTGAAATTATATAGAATTTAGTTGTGTGAAAACTTGCATCGTACCTGTTCATTCCAGCATAAATACATTGGTTTAGTTCCGTGTGTGGAATTGTGTATGCCAGTGTTTACTAACATGTGTGCATGTGTGTGCATGTCCGTACCGCTTTCAGTTTTTCATAGGCTTCATCACGGAGGACTCACGAACAGAACATACAGTCTATATACATTGCCTCCCTTTTGATCTCATCACAAGGCCAGCCATTTTACTAGCTGATTAAAGCGTCGTGTCTAATCAAATTTTTTCCCCTGCTAAAACAATCAATTACGCGGAGGGAAAAGCACGAAAAGCCCACACTATAGTTGCTTATCCTTCAATCACTCCTGATAAAGCTCCGCAATGGAGCCAGCTGGGCTCCGTTGGTTGTTAATTGCAACGCTAAATTTGAGCGCAAGTGTTTTCCCCGTACACGGGAGCAATGCTGTCTCTTCTCCTGCATATGCCTGCGTCAGAGCAGTAGTTCCCCTGCCAGTACTACCGGCTCAGTACAACTCGGAAGGATGGGATGAAAGTGCTGGAGCCAGTAACGGTCCTAGCACGAACTTCATACCGAGTTATCCCAGTGTTAATTGGTATGAACTCCAAACGAGGATTGAACCTCCCGTTTTAGAGCTTCACTCCAAACGGTTCTCCCAGTTGGGTACATACTTTTAAATTATCGATAATTGGAGGACAAAGGAGAGGACAATTAGAAAAATGTGTTTTGGCTCCGCACTATGAGGTGCACTACAATACCGTGCCAGCACTCCCCCTTGAAAACTGTCGGACATTTGAAAACAAAGCGCTCCGTCCGTGAATGACCACTTGAAGGTTGATTTTCCTCAGAGCAATGTATAGGTGGTGACTTTGGTGGGCTTTGAAGAATGCAAAAGCGTCACTCCATCGCAGTGTGAACTTAACTCACTGAAGGAAACAGTGGAAGACACGACGGAGGTTGTTTCTCCGTGACCACACCTCCTCCGAGCGGTTCAACTCGTGGAAATTTCAACATTTCAAAGTTTGACAAATTATTCAAAAAATAAGAGAGGATTGAGGTAGGAGGAATCTATGTGTGTATGTGTAACCGATTATTACGCTAAACACAGAGTTGCCGTGTCGTCTTACAAGTGGCTCACTCCTTCACACGTTTGCGTAGTATGAGGTAGAGTCTCCAAGGTTTGCCTTATCAAATCACTATCATGCCTGGGGTCAAAGGTAAATACATGTAATTACATAGTCATTTAAAAATCCCTGTTAAGTTCAGCCCGTCATGTCGTAAGACACCTGGGTGTGGGGAGAGGCTAATTTTATACTCCGCGGCCGCCCCGGTGGACGTGATACACCGTTGAATGTTGAGGGCGTAAACACCCGTGATTTCCTTATGACGATATATGTATGACGATAAAGTCCATAAAGGAAGAATTTTCATGTACAATAAAAAAATTATTCTTAACCCCTATAACCCGTATAGCTTTCCGGTTTACGGCCGACTTGTTGATAATCACTCCGGGGAACTAAATGCCGAGCGTTAATAAACTCAGCCGATATGGCCTTCAGAAGGATTTTTTCCGAGGCTGGATACTTCCAACCAAGTTGTTAGTGAATAGCCATGCTGGGGGTTTTTAGCACGACAACATAATCTCATGCATATTCCTCCCCGACCGGCTCGTTCCACAGTCAATTTAGCTCGGCTAAAGGAACGCCGCTATGGTGGAGAGGAGCTGTAAGTTGACGGGAGAGATGACGGAATTTGCATACTACCACCAATCACCGACGCAAATCTCATCTTACTAGACCACGATGAAGTAATCGAAGAAAATAAAGTTTCAAATCACTTTTGTCATCCCTATTCAATCGAGATGAAATGGGCTGGGATAGGAAAATATGGCTGCATGGGGTACACTCTTATTATTGCTTTTCCAACTACGACTCAATCACTCGCTCACTTGTTAGATGAGATCATTGTGTGGAGAAACTTGAACAGTCCAAATGATTATTCTGCTCGGGAATTGAGGAGAGTGATTATAAGTGGAATTGCTCATAGTAATCGTCCACAATTGTCTAATTCCGTTGATGTAACGCGGGATAAGCTTTAATCAAGTTGTTTTTAAAAAAAATCACGTCGTGGTAGACTGGCTTTCATATGCAAGGGCAAAATTGTTTAACGTGTATCTAGACCCATTAAAGACCCGTTTTCGGTTGAGTAGACTCAGCTAAGTATTGGAATTAAGTAATCATTAAACAATTTCGCTCGATTGGTCTCAACTCATACAAACTAAATGATACACGGTAATTTTGAACAAAATTACAAAATTGAAAATTTACAAAAATAGCCTAGTTCAGATGCACCAATTTTGTTAGTGTTTGGAATCCTTTCATTTGGAATGATTAGAAGCGTTTCATTCCAATAAAAAACATTCATCTTCAACTTATCATAATTGGGTTATTTTTGCAAACGCTCCATCATTTTCAAGTCGATTCATCGTCATATTCGTGTCCTCGAGTAATTAAGTTGACATTGTGCGTGGAAAATCTGAGACCGAATGGGATTCGATTCGTAGCAGTTGTTATGTAAGCTCAAACAAATGATTCTCCCGCTCTCTCTGGTGGGCTGAAAAAACTTTTGTGTACTGCCCCGATCTACTAAAGGTTCTCCGCTAATTATAGGTAGGAATTTATGAAAAAAACTTCGATCGTTTTTACTCACAGATCAATCAGAATGCCATCTGTGCAGTAATTATTGGCTTAAGTTATAATTATGTGTTTGAGACATGAGCCGCATGACGGTTCGTCTATGCATGGTAACTACGACCGCAGTCGCAGCCAGCACGAGCAATCGCCACCAGGTAGTTACTCTTGGATGAGAAAGCTGTGGTGAGACTACCCAAACTTTTTGCAATAATTTATTGCTGCTGAGTAGGGGAATACCTTGGAACTGGGATGTCACTGCCAGTATATAAATTGTAATTAAAGTCATCCGCAATAGTTGAAATAGAATGAAATGACCAGTCAACTAATCTTGCTGGGGGCACATATAGGAATGGCAGGGTGAGCGTAACCCTTGGAATGGTGACAGTTACAGCGTGTGTGAGACCCCCTGTGGCCGGGCCAGTCTTAGACAGTTGTGAGAGCACAAACCAAGGTAATGCGGTCACTTAATTTTACCCTGATGGACGGTGTCATCTTGCCCTTGTGGCAGTACCTCAAAGATTATGTATTGGTGATTGGTGTGATTACTATAGTGCGGAGAATGAAGTTATGACATGCGTGCACGTGCAGTCTGTGTGACAAACTGTGAGGGGATTCCAATGGACCACAAGCGCACGACCAATGAAGCCATTGAGAGGAAGTCAGGTCTCGTAGCCAAGAAACGTCTAATTACAAAATTAATGCTCTCTCATACCCCGCGACACTCCTCCTGGTTAAGAAAATCCGTAGTGGCAGCTCTTTTTTTTACCTCTTAGCAAGTCTCCCACAGTAATCACCATAATCTTTAGCAAAATCGTGCACTGTAGTCATTATGACAGAGGTGAGGGCGCAGGCGCAGGACGCCCCATAACCCTGCCGCCTCTCTACCTGATCGCACGTTCCATTTGAGAGTTGCGAATTTATGCGACATTATTAGCAAGTGTCTGTGAGCTTTATTTTACCCCTCCTCCAGCCCCGTGCTGCTCTTCACAACCGTGTGGATTTTTACGAATTCGCTCCACGTTGAATGTCTCCCTCCCGGCACATCAAGTTCCTCTGGTTTGACTTGACTCTGCCACTCTGAATGCTTCTCTTGGAAACAGCGGTTGGTGACGGCGGCTAAAATCATGCACAGGGCAACTCCTTCCTAAACGAGAATGGAAACTGCTGAGGGGGTCTAATATATCATGTTGAAATTAACCAGTTGCAAATTTTTACCATTCCTGTAAACTCAAAATGATGGCAAATTTTCTCTCATGCATGCATTTATCTCACCAGATTATCTCTTGCCTACATGCTCCCTTGTCTCATTAAAACCCAGAAATGGCCGTTTCATCCCGCTCGGGGCATAATGGAGAACACGGGTCCCATGCAGTTAACATTACAGTGCATGAGTAGAGGAATGTCAGGTGGATGCTGCTGTAGGATTATATCTTTAACAACGTGCGCTGAGTACAATGTTAGGAAAAACTGGTGAGAAATGGGCCCAGGGTGGACATATAAGCAGTTGCACTTGGAAATATTTTTGTGTAAGTGCTTATTGTGTATGCCCTTGATACGGATTTTTAGCAAGAATTAGCCGCTTATGATCAGCCCGACTTTCAGCCCTCCCTAATTATATTCCACTTGCTCGTGTTTCGCATGCAGGAAAACCAAGTCTCACGAACACACGAACGCAAACACACGCATACTCGCACATATCCAGAATATATGTCCATCGTCCACTAGCTTTTCACTCGCTCACAGCTCTAATGAACGGTTGTGGAATGACTCGTAATAATTAGCCTGGAATGAGCAATAATTATACTATTTCCAATGAGAGCCATCCCCATTCATAGTTTATGTACAGTCCCTCAGAAAATTATGGGTGCCCTGACGATCGTCGCGGGAATGTTAGTGTTTTTAATCTATCCCAATAAGCTCTAAGGTTCAAATGAATTATTTATGAAAAATTAATGCTCTGGAGAGGTATAGATGAAAGGTATACGATAGTGTACATGAAAATGAGGTGAGCTGGGAGGTGTACTAGTATGAAGAGTCCTTTGACAGTCTGCATGAGTCCAATGAGTTCCGCGAGCACAATGAGCGGTGGTGACCAAAGAGTTGTGTATCCAGAGGATCTCTGGCCATTTGAAACCATGATATTGTTTTTGTCGCCTCTAATCCTCGGGTTAGATCTTGGTTAGAAGTTTAAGGCTATGGCATTTAGCCAGCTGAGCGTAACGTGAAGGATTTGAAAATCACATTAGCGAGGTGATCAGACGCTTTAATGTACAGAAGATAGCCTTCTTCGGGCAAGGTGTGCAGGGGGCACTCGTCCTCCCACCCCCGAGCAAATAAAGACACTATAAGGTTCTTAATTTGCAGAAGGATTCCTTGGATAAAGTCAACACTGAGTGTGACCAAGAAAGATGAACAGATCTGGAGTGGTTGAGAACAACGGATATGTTTTACTTGTGGGGCGAACCTATTGTGAAGAGCTCTTTAACAGCCTCTGCACCGTGAAACTGTGAAGGGAAAGAGAGAGAGAGAGAGAGTTTCATTTCACTTTGATTTCCCCGTAAAGGTAGCACAGTACTAAATAGCCCTTAAGGAGAATCCTATTTGCTTTTGGTGGGAGTGAGATGAGCTTCCATAGCTTATTGGCATGCTTCCCCTGACTTGGCCCGGCTTCAACTATACTTACTGATTTGGGCGGCAGCTCAAGTCTCACGTCTGTCCAGAGAGACTTTCGAGAGTACTTGCCTTGATGGGGTGTTAATGGGGAACGGCTAATGTTCGTGTACACTGTCCCATCCCTGTCGTGTGGGCAGTGTGAAGTTTCGTGGCTCAAGTACGTATCGGCATAAATGGAATGTTGAGGAAGACGGATGAGGGAGTCAAGACTTGATGTGAAGCGAGAGAGAGAGAGAGAGAGAGAGAGGTGTTGGCTCGGAAAAGTGTGAGTTTGACTATACGACTCACTACTGGGCAATCAATTACGTGGACATTCATACACATTTGATCATTTCGACGTTTATAATTAATTGTTGATCGTGTCATTGTTAATGCAGGAATTTTTCTTGCAAATCCACTCTTCCGCTTAACCTCACCCATGCCTTGAGTACAAAAGGCAAGTGGTGAAAAGGATGTCGGTGTCGGCGATGAGTTGAGAAAAAAATCAAGTGATTCTTTTTGTCGTTTCGTACACACAAGTGTGCGTGATGATGAGAAAGGGAGGGAGATGTACGGTCGTAAAGTATTTAATATAAAAAGATGAGGAAGAAACTGGTAGCAAGGACATTTACATAAATTGATTTCTAAAAAACTTTTATGATCATTTACTCTGTTGTTAACTAATGTTTACGTCAGGGTTTGAGTGTACATAGTGTGGTCGGCAAGGGTCAACTTATCTAGGATTCATACTTAATGCAAGGAATTTTTCAAGATTGCGTGAATAAATGTCTAGAGTTTTTGTTTTCATCAAGGCTTTTATGAGTGTTTTAAATTCATTGTGTACTACTGACTGTAACGCAAGCTTTTCCTGAGCTCCGGCAGCAGATGAGCATAGGGTTGACTGTTGACTCGCACGGACCTCATTGCCTGGCGCGTCAGTTTGATATCGCAAGCTGAATCTCCGGTTTGGTCAAATGTAACTTGGGTCCGATGGGCATGATGGTGGGAGTGAGCCTTGATCCAAGAGTTATTCAACTCATTACATTATTTGCATGTCCACGTTTAATCCTCATGCGTATGTAAAGTGGGGAATATGGTAACGAGATGAGAACGGAATGAGAGATTATAATTTTGTGAGGAAGACGATGATGAGACACCGACGGTGGAAGATTATGGGAGAGAGAGAGAGAGAGCGTGTCTGGGCATGAAGTGCTGTTGTGAGCACGAATGTGAAGGCATGCCTTATTATCTGGTTTTCAGTCCTATTTCCCGCGGTTCACTGGTCATCGAAATCGAACGAGAACCTAACCCAACAGTCCCCGGGCGGCCAGAGTGTGATCTTCAACCAAGGTTAGTCAACATTATTTTCCTCCGCAGAAGAACACAGAGTGCTAAAAGTGTAATGTAGAAAACTGATACGATGACAGAATTCTCCATGAGTCAGCTTCTATTTCGAAGAGAGACGGATGAAGGTGAAAAAACCTCTGGTGTCACGACAAGTTAAGGAGACTAGAAAAATTTAGGACACTATAAATCAGCAATGAAACAAGTACAATGTCTGGGCAGGGTTGACGAGCAGAAGCCCATGTTATTGCTGTGTGTGCTCCATGTAGCTGACAATCCTGTTGCTTGGGAAGTCCTTCTCGTGAAGGACTCACTGTCCACAAAAAGGTGGGGACGTGGAATGCATGGTGAGTTGCGACATCCTATTGCCTATTCGCATGTGGTACTCTCCACCATGGAGGTATACATGAGCTTGGAAAGGAAAAGCAAACTGTGCTCACACATGTCATAGGGCTTCGGCGGTTACATCGGTAGAGCTGCTGATAATTTTTAAGACACAAGAGGATGTTTGCGGGGTTGATAGCGGGCCGGAAGGGGACTGAAGGTGACTAATGATATTTATTTTATCCGTTTGAAGGAGTTTACAAGGAGCTTAAGAGAGTCATTCCGTCGGACATCTGGTTGCAGAGAGACACGTCATCTTCATCGAGCGGTCCAAAGCGGCCCGTCTGGCTCATCATTGGATACAAAAGCTTGGAGAAGACATTGGACAGCTCACTGGAGGCGAGTTGGAAGGAGTGGACTGGAGTTAGACACATTTATTTGAACCTACGTCAGGACTTTGAAATACGGAAGATTTCCTTTCTCAACCGCGTTCACCCACAGGATAATCTTGAATTATTTATGTACCTTGTCCTCATGGAAATTGGGAATGTGGACGATGGTAACCTAATTTGGTTGCTGGACTTTGTTCAACGGACACGGGTGGAGAGGATGAAGGGGTTCCTTACTGTATACACTGAGGTGGAACGGGAGATCCGGTCAATTGATGAGGAGTACTTGAAATGCCTTTCCGCGTCGTCCACGGACTCTGGTGGTAGTGGCTTCAAACCTAAAGAGATGTCTCAGCCTGAGCTAATCATGGCTGCCCCTTCCTCGTCCTCATCCTCATCATCAGGAGATGCTCTGCCCAGCGTGGACACGACAACGATGGAATTGAACGGGAACTTAAAGCTTATAGAGAAACTGCTGGAGGAGATTCGCCAACCTCCACTTGACGGTTATTTCTAAGTGGCTTTATGCGATTGATCTGCAACTTAACAGTATGATTATTCTATTTTATTACGTGTTCAGGCACTGAGAGTATGGAATCCCTATCCTTGTTATTGTTTCTTCTTCTTCTTGTACCTTAAGGGACACAAGCCTGTGCCATTATTTTCACATTAAAACGTATCCGTCGCCCACATTTTATTCCGTTGCGTAGAGTTTATTATTTACAGATGGGCACTGTATGGAATGTGTACGGGTCTCGCCAGAGGGTCTCACCAACAAAGACTGCAACGTGTACGGCGGATATTGTACCACTTTGTGTACAGGGGCTGGAGACGCGAGGCCTTATGGACGCATGTTTAAATTTCTTATTGTTATACTTTGGAGTAAAATGCATTGTCATAGTCTCAAAATGTGTGCGTTCCTTTTTTTACTTGGCGCAAGATCTGTTCCAGAGGTAGTAATGCTCTCAATAATTCCTGGCAGCCGAAATAGTAAGTTAGAAATGTTAGTTATGTACTGATACTGATGACCGGTGCGATACATTTGAGCTACCCTTCTATGTTCCACGTCCACGCTTCATGCAGGGATGATCGTCGCAACCTGATCATTTCTGTTGAACCTTAGCCATTTAGACTGCCTATCCAGACGAATTTTTTCAAAAGGAAATATTGTAAGAGGTAACTGAAGCTTGGACAGTTTTTGCATGCGTTTACTTCCTTATCCAAGCTGCTTTTGTGATTCAGATGGTAGTCTAAGTTACAGTCTAGCTCCAGTTTCGAAAAAATTGAACAACTGCAGATTTTTTCGTTCTCGTTATCTCTATATCTGTGTGCAAGTACAGTGCAAGTGTCACAGCCCGTGATCACAATGACGAAAATAATATAATACTTCCAAGTTCTACGACTGGAAGGAGGCGCACATCGTTGTGAAATCCAGTTTTTCCTGAGATCATGTTGATTGTAAAATTTATCGGAACAACTCATCATGTATTTGATGACTAATACACTAACTGGGCTGTCTACTCCCCCCATCGAGTGAATGCTGATGAGATACAGAAGCATTTGTATTACAATCATGACAGCGTAAAATTCGTCACTTTAATTCAGAGCACTGTAAGAACTAACGTATTATCCAAACATTAGCTTTCATCAATTTATAACAATAATTTAACCCCTTCATGGTCCATTCTCATATTTACTTAAGCTAAAGTATCTAACTAAAATAGCTGTACGTTTAACTTACTCCATTTTCTACGGTACATGAGCAGCAAAAGTTCATACTTAGTTATGGGCACCCAGAAGCAATCCGAACTCTTGGACACTGTTAAACTTTTCCACCGCAACTATTTCAAATAGTGCATTACATTTCGTCCCTCCAAGCTTAATCAGTCAGACATACTTTCAATTTACCATCAGACTAGAACCTCAACACATGCCTGCTCAAAACACACAAAGGGACAAGGAAAATGTTTACATATTCTCATAAGCTCAGTAACAATGAACGCGAGTATTTCAAATGATCACTGTAGACAGAGGATAAAAACTTGAGCTCTTATGTAAATCTCCTCAGGCGATACAGTAATAAATACCATAAAGCACTTTCGCATTTTGCAGGCTTAACAACAAACTGAAGATTCCTTCTGCTGCATTATCATAGAAATACATGCGTCGCACGCACAATCGTAGCTTCAAAATTCAATGACATTAAATACAGAAATTCATGGCCTGAAAAATCTCTCCGAGGTATAAGTGGCAGCTTTAATAATGTCCAATGTCTCTCACGCTGACTTATCGCTTTCTTCCTCAGAATCATCTTCATCGTGATGATGAGTGACTTTGCGCGGGGTTTCCGGTCGTGTGTGTGGAAGTAAACTCTGGCTCCGTTCTAACACCTAATCACACAAAATTACACAATTATTAGAATCAAAATTCAACGGACAATGTCTCAACGCCTCACAATGCATGAGCATTCTATATGCTTACTTTTGCTTTGACTGGTGGAGCAACGGTTCCCCCATTATTGACAACGTCGGCTCCATCCAAGATGGAGGTCTGCCGTGATCGGGAGAAAGTTTGGCTGTCCGCATTAAATGGTTCTTCGTGCGCTACAGTTGATTCATGTGGCATCTGAAACAGAAACGGACGTCCCACTTATAATCATGCATTTAACTACGATAATCTCCATCAGCTCTGCAAGTCCAATCTAAAGATATTAGCTCCGCAATTTTCTACTTTCACACGGAGATAATCCTCATAGCACAGACAAGCGCGTGTACACCTCTTACCCACTACCTACGACGACTTCAGCCCACATTACGAACTTTCCAGTTATTACCATATGTTCCCCACAGAAATACCCACTTAATTCGTAAAATGGGATAGGAACACATCAAGAGTCCAAGGTACAATCAAATTGGCAATTTAGTCTAACTTCTTCACTTTAGTGGTCATTGCCACAAAACATTGTAACTCCATCAGAGTTTCCTATTACTTGGCTTCTTAAATCGCCCTTAAATATCAAATATTCAAACTCACCAACATTGCCGGGGCTCTGAACATATAACTGAAAGGGTAGTACATTAGATTGAGAAAGGTAGAGGCGTAGACGTCGGCGTAGCGGACGACCTGACTAGAGAAGAAAGTCTGCCTGGAACCGGATCTGAAAAGACTTCCCAGCATGCCGTAAGCCAAGTCCATCTCATGAGTTACTTCCCGGATAGCTGCTCGAATCGCTGATATGTCAGGTTTCTCCTTCGTGCTACTGTCCAAGTTTCTATAAGAGATAAAACAGGAATCAAGTCAGTTACAT
>WJFA01003114.1:0-13770 GCA_009870155.1 Pseudobourletiella spinata | reverse complement strand
GGTGCATGTGTTCAGAGCGGCTATCTTGCCGCCAGCAGGTTTTCCCCCGTGGTTTTCGTCCGTGCCTTTACGGTCATACTGAAATGGATAAATCCCGCCCCTTCGGAACCGCTCTTTCAATTCAAATTAAACTTGGCGCTAAAATCGACGTTATTTTTTGGCATATCGGTGTCACGTGACCAGAGACTTCAGACAACAACTTGCTTTCAGGGCGCCTGGTTTAACAGTATCAAGGAAGGAGTTGAAGGTGGAAGTAAAAGTTGAAATCGTACGTGTTTCTGTAATATTGTCAACGTGAAAACGGAATTTTTGGCTAACCGTAAATTCGTACATCAATGGGTTGTGATGGTGGTACCATCCCCAAGCGGGATGAGTTAGTTCGAACGAAAAAGAAACCGGAACAGGTAATTTGAGGGCCAATTTTTACTCGGTTAAACTGGGAAATTCAGAAGTAATTACTTGGTGTTAATGTTGGATGAATTTCGTGAGTTTTCACGCTCATTAGATACTTGATACTTTTCGATAATATTAATCACGTTCTTTACTCTTTACAGAAAGATAAAAAGTCCGAGAGAGCATTCCGTTGGAAGCACTGTGCAGTTTCCCAGGAACCCTTACAGAAACCAGTGGTGGGTTGTGAGCTGGGTCGGATGTACAATAAGGATGCCGTCATCGAGGCTCTGCTGGACAAATCCAAAGCCACTGATGTTGTTTCTCACTTGAGGAGTCTCAAGGACGTCAAGGACTTGAATTTGACTGAAAACCCTGTATGGTCTGCCGATGCTGCCGTTGCTGGGGGTGACACCAATGACCAAACTGCCAAGTGGATATGCCCAGTTGTTGGACAGGAAATGAACGGAAAATTTCGGTTTGTCTTCATCTGGACCTGTGGATGTGTCCTGAGTGAAAGGGCCCTCAAGGAAACTCGGAAATCTGGGAATGATCATGACAAGATGGAATGCTTGAAGTAAGTAGTACGCTCACGAGTAATTTAATTGGCTTCTAGTATGTAGTCCTGTACAATGATTATCAAATATGTTTGTTGATAACAAAATTTGCCGTCACAGGTGCTTGAAGCCATTCACCACGGATAACGTCGTCCAGTTGAACCCAGTTGAGGAGGAGGAAATTGCGCAAGTTCGTGAGCAGATGGAGGCTCGTCGTGAGCGAACAAAGAATGAAAAGAAGGCCAAGAAGAGCGCAAAAGTTAACGGAGAAGCATCAAAATCCACAGTTCCATCGTCCACAGTGACAAGTGAGAAGTCCGAGGTTCTAAGCGGACCACCTTCTCCTAAACCCGGACAGTCTTCCTCCAAACTTTTAAACAATCTGAAACGGAAGGATGATGTACGGGGACGACAGATACCTTCTGCGGAGGCTGGATCAAGCAAGAAATCCAAACTTGTCGAATCCGGTGAGACCTTCCGTTCCAAACCCGTCAAATTAACCGCCGATTACAGTGTCGCAAAGGATCCCAAGGTCAGTGAGACGTTCAAGTCCCTCTTCACCACGCATTCCACTGCGACCAAGCAAGATAAAGCTCACTGGGTTACGTACAATCCGTTTTATAATTAAATTATGATCATTGCTAGTTAACGTGTCTGTAAATAAAACATTTTTTAATCTTAAATAACAAAACTTTACGAAATACTCAGTCGATTTGAATGAGACTTCTCGGAGTTCTCATATTTTTGGCATTTCTGCTGCATTCTGCGTTAGCATGGTTGTCCTGGATTTAGCATAATCTATTTTCACTCCGTATTTTCAACCTCAATTAGTCATAATTGAAAGAAACTGTCTATCTCTATGTCTGATTCTGACTCTGACTGATACCGCCTAGTAGGCGTTTTTAAGTCTTTCCCTCTCTCCCATCACCGTATCAAGGTCTTGCTCTGCAGTCCGTATTCCGTATCTCTGGCTCGAGTCTCCAGCAGTGGATTTTCAACTTATGATTGGTTAGCGAATCACGCAATTCCTTAAAATTTTCAATAATTGGAAAGCACAAAACAAGGCAAGCAGCCAGCGTAGTAGTCTACCAGTATGAAGTGCACACTGGAATGTACGGCATCGAAAGAAAATGGACAGGATTGGCTAGAGAACGAAGTCATCACCGTAAGACCCTCGTGCGTAAAGCTCGCCTTCGGCAGCAGGTACAATCATCACCATACGGGCACATCGAGGGTCACGATATGGAACAAAACAAAGAATACCCTCCGGTTCCGAATAATTCTCCCCCAAACGGACATCTTCCAAGTTTTTTCCGATCAAGTATATTTATGAAAATCACAACATGTTTGTCCAATACCCTGATCCATTAAAGTTGTCTTTCTTTCCCTTCTTTCATGCAGCGGGAGATTTTTGGGAATTCGCAGGCGACGATATTTGTGAAATGCAAAGCAAACGGTATGCATATAGTTCAGGACTCCCTGGAAATCCAAGTGATGAATTATCACATTCTCCGAATCCCCTTGGAAATCCTCCCTTCCACCGACTGGTTCACTCTCCCTAAATTCCTCACCCTTCCACCCACGCCCCTGGGTCAAAGGTCATATCACATAGATTCTATCTAAACTTTAAGGTTGCGGCACAAAATACCCATTAATCCCTTGCAGAGGTGAGGCGCGGGTCAACCTACCCCAGCCCCCAGCAGGTCTAAAATCAACCTACCAGTTCCAAATACTCTCACCCCTTACTCCCATGTTCACCGTCCAGCCGCGCTCGGGAATGATCGGTGGAGCCAACGGACTTGAGTACCTCACAGTCTCCTTTCAGGCCACCGAATATATCACGGTTGTCTACCAACTCCGGATAAAATTCTTACTTCAAGGGTCCCTAGCTGAACACTTTGAGATGAACATTTGTGGTCGCTGCATCCCAAATCCGGAAACGTACACAAAGGCACATACCTACAAAGAAAATAAAGTTGGATACGGTCTATGTTGGCTTTCACCTTTGTTTGTAGGGAAGCACTGGCCAAGGATACTGCCGGAATCCAAGGAATTAGCCCTGAACTGCTATCCCAAAGCCAGAAAAAACCTCAAAAGCCAAAAATTCGAATTAAAAAATCCCACTCTAAACTAGTCGCCGGTGGACCGAATCCTACAGAGGGTTCCACTGACCTCTTAACCCCTGCAGGAGTTGCCAAATTTCTTTTGAAGAAAGATCATAGCCAGGACCCTTCCACCATGTTAGGTAAATTTAATAACTACTTCCGAAAATATGGACACAGCAAAATTTACAATTTCACTCCAAGGTCCCCTTGGCCTTGAAACTTCAAAATCCTTGGTCATCTACAAGAGGAAGCGTGACGAGTTCCTCTCGGAGCGTCGAAAGGACCATATTCACCAAAAAACTCTACCGCTTCAACCCAATCGGGAAAAGATCGGAACATGTACGGAGGCAGAGGAAGAGCAAATTCAATCCGAGCATCGGCAGCACCTGCAGGAATATGAAGAGTCCGTTGGTTTGGCACCCAGCCGGGCCGCGGACCTCGCCCGTTCCCAACTGGAGAAAACGCACCAGATACCGATCCGTTTAGTGGGCCAATTTCAGGAACTCCAATTCAACAAAGGATTCAGTGAAGCCCAATATTTACAGGAACTCCACAACGTCAAAAGGGCAGTACTCCAACCCTTCATCCAAGCGGCTCGGATCATTATCACCCGCTGGCGCGTAGGCACACGTCTCGAAAAAATCCGAAAACTTCTTGCTGAACCCCACGCGACCGACACTGCAGATCAATTCAAAACGGCTCATCCGATTCCACCATCTCCATGCCACCGAGATGAATATCCCAGCCATCAGGATTTTGAGGATGAGAGGATCCTCAGGAAATTCCGAAACCAGGAGCTAAAATCACAGGTGGATAGGCTCAATGCGAGATTGCGTGGAATCCGGGATGCTGTGAATAAGGATCTGGAAGGGATGAAGAGTAGATTCAGGGGACCTGTCTTTGACAATTATGATATCGAGTCCTTCCGCCGATTCTCCCACGTTCAGGATTTCACAACCTATCTTCAGAGATTGGACAGGGCCATCCAAAGGATCCGATCCAAGTTGAAAGGGGAAGCCATTGAGGCGGAGCAGAGAGCTCTCACCATTCTCATTCTCTCTCTCATGGGGATCGTCACAACGGACGCGAGTACGGGGGCGATTTCCAAGATACTCAGAAAATACAGGTTGTCACTTCCATTACAAACTTCAACTGGCAAAGACGCGCCCGATGTCACGACTTCCCAGCCGAATGAATACAAAGCTACTTATTTGGGCGAGCCAGTAATTCCTGATGAAGTTTTCTTTGGTGACTCAGCGGATGCTATTGACTCGGGAAGAAAGACAGTGCCACAGCTGGACTATGCTGACGTCGACAATGCAATGATGGATGTTGACGAGGCCATGGTGGGTCTCCATACCCTTCTCCAGGATCCCACCATCCAATCCGCCCGTACTCGCTTCCACGTGGCTCTTGCCAACGACTTGAAAGTGGCGGGTGGATTCCCCGACTCAGCACAAGCCACTGCTACCTATGGAGACACAAGAAAATCAGAGTCTCTTCAAAATTTGCCAGGATCGTTGCTGGCATCATCAGCATTCGAAACTGAGCATTTTGCCGCCACAAGCCACCCGAACCACAGGGAGACATCCCATCTGGAGCACAGCAAGGCATCCCATCCAGAACATTGGAAGTCACCACATACGGAAAATCGTACCAACCTGGAGAAAGAGCTCCAACTTTCCCTTGACGCAGGCGCCAGTCTCCCACCAGGGAATTTGGAACATCACCAAACGAATCTCACGAATCAAGAAATCGAGGCTCCAGCAACCACAACACAAGAACATCGCCTCCGGCCCGAGGAACAGGAGATCAAGGGTGATCATGGCCATCAAATCTCGGAAGAAAAGATGTCGAAAAAGGCAAACCATAAAAAGTCCCTTGCCAGGAAGAAACAGAAAGAGATTCATCCCTCAGAGCTGCATACACATCAGAAAAAATTGAAACCGGAACCGAGTGAGACCCAAGAGAACATATCACAGGCACAGGACTCCCACCCCCATACACAGAATACGAAACGGGATAGTACAAACAATGGCAATTTCGACAGCATTCAATACATTTCCACTAGCATACCCCCGCTACCCACTTCGAACTTCAAGGACGGAACAACTTTAAGGAATATCCGTCGATCTCGCCGAATCCTTTCAACGGAATTGGAAAAATTAGAGAAAATTACGCATATCCCAGAAATAGCGGCGGAAAAAACAGAAATTTTCTACATTCTGGACAGTGAAATCCTCCACCCGGAACCTCACAACTCCACTGCTGCCGATGCAGCATCATCCCAACCCGACGAAGAGGTGACTGAAGACGAGCTGGAGTGGCCTCTAAGTACCCCTTCTCCACCTTTGAATACCCCAATAACATCCTCCGACATCAAAGCTCAGCTAGTAAAAACCAACCAAGGCTTTGCCATTCTCCAACAGTACATCCAAAGTCCAAAAATCGGACATCATATAGCGAGGATCAATGGGCTCGTGGAAAAGTCTCTTGCGGACGAACCTACAGACACGGACAGGGTCACCATGGAACTCGAAACGGCTAAAGATGGGATTGGTCGGGAGATCGCCCGCTTGTCCGCACTTCTTCACCAATCAAGCCCGCCAGAGGCTGGATTAGTCACTCAACAGGGTCGAAGAATTACGAGTGAGATAGATAGAGTCCTTGGATTGGACGTCTCTGATGATCCCGAAAGCCTCCTCTCCCGCAATGTCCTCAATACTCAGCTTGAAATCCTTCAAATGCGCCTCAATGATCCGTTGGCGCAGGAGCTACTCAACGACCTTACCCTTTCCCTCCAACTGTACTACAACAGCAACAACAACAACAACAACAACAACGGTGGGAAGGGCACTCAAAATCATCCCTTAACACCAACTCAATTTGACAGGTTAAAACAGTTACGACAACGACTTGAGCGGGAAGAGGAACTCTCTCCACCGTTGGTCAACTTGGTTCGGAGGATCAGCGCCGGGATCGACAGGCTCATATCTGGACACAAAGCAGAGGACCTAAGAGAGAAACGGCAGAGTCTAAAGCGAGACATCACCACTCTCCAGTTCGATATTCCTCAGCCTGCAACTAAAGTAATTCTCACTGACTTGAACAGAGCCCTCGATCCAGAGGGGCCGGCAGGTTTCTCCGGGGATCCAGACAGGTACGAGCTCTACCAACAATTAATGGCCTTGGTCAAAACATCCCCTGATCCCAAGGTGGCAGAGCTGAAGAAGAAGGCAGGGAAGGCTTTTGAATCTTTCGTAAAAACAAAAACACAGGTTGATCAACATTCCATGAATGCCAAATCAAAATACGAGGAGATTCTGGGGCTACCAAAATCCATCCCAATTACAGAAGGGGTAGCAATGGATCGTGCTCCTCCTTCTTCTGAGCGAGTTGAGGCAATAGTGAAGACTGACAGTAAACCTTCAATACAAGGGAAGGCAGTGCCACCATCATCAGGTGTAGAGGATGTGACGGGGCTTCAACGACGAATAAGTGAGCGCTTCCGCCGCATCCTCAACACATCGGATGATCCCCGGGTTAAGAACTTTCTCAGGCATCAGCTCAAGGCTAACGAGACGGGTAAAATGGACAAGGACACTGAAGATAAGTTGGAAAGGATCCAAAAACGGCATGAGGAGCGGCGCGAGTCCCTTAGGAAACAATTGTTGAGTCTACAGGACGTCGTTGAGAACTCCGCGGCACGTCGACTATACGGTCAGCTTGTAAAGGAAATCACTGGTGATGAGGGCACATCCGGCAGCCTTTCTCGACTTGACCAGCTCAGAGCCAGACTGAATGCGATCCTGAAGGCCGTGAAAGATCCTGTTATTACCTCTGCAATGAAAATAGTCAACGATGAGATAGACAAACTATTCCAGGGACGTTTTTATCAAACATCACCAATCATTACAGCCCACCGATCTGATCCTTCACTCGCAACCCAAGGGGCGAGTGCTACGCCGCCACAGGCAGAACGATCCGAGTCCGAACCCACGAATGTGCACGCGACAGCCATGGCCATAAATCCATATCCGACCAAGGCCTCTGCTATTAAGGCACAGCTAGCGCGAGTGAATACAGAGCTGGATAGACTCCAAAAGAAAATAATGAACAGAACGATCAACAAACATCAAATGAAACTGAACGAGGTTGTTGGCCATTTGCTTGGTGAGCCCCTGCCGTACAGACCGTGGATGGTGGAACATTATCCTGTACAAGTTATTCCCACGCTAACTCTCATGGGCCATCGGGAGCGGCTAAATGCGGAAATTCAAAAACCTGGCCGCCGGCTCGGCTCGGTTGACATTTCCAGTTTCCAAAACATTATTAATTCCGAGATTGACAAGTTGACAGGACGTGGCGTGGCTTTAGACCTGAGCCAGCAGATAACTCCGGTGCCCCCCACACCTGTTCATATACCGGAGAATGAGTTGCAAGCCCACCGTGAGAGTATCCTTAACGCCGTGGAGGCTCTTCTGACGGAAATCCCGGGTTATGAAGTACAACAAAATCGAATCCACGAAACGATTGACTTACTTTTCCGCATGCTTGGCCTTCGGCCCCTTACGGCAAATCAAATACGGGAGCAAAATCTCCGGCTTCGAGCTCTGGAAGAGCATAAGAAAATCACGGACCAACTATTCGATCTTGTTGGCGGTGACTATGATGAACTCCGTCGTCTCGAGATGCTCTCATCCGCTGAGGAAGATGAGGAGGAGGAGGCGGAAATTATCAGTGTTGTTCCACATGACGAATTAGCTACCTTTCATCAAAGGGAAGAATCACTTGAGAAATTGCGGGACAAAATCAACTCAGAATACCAAAACCTCCAAAACAAAATCCACAATATCGACGTGTATAAAAATCAAGTCAAATTGAACAATATTATTGACGCCCTCACGGGTCGAGATTCAGTAGAGCCAGACAATGATACTAACCCCGACGTACCCACCATCCATCCAAAATCGTGGAAACATTTGAAAATCCCTCTTAAGGAGCTTCGTCGGCTCCACGTGGCCATCCTGATCCCACTCGGAAGTCTTCAGTACCACTTCCCAGACGAGCGGCTCGCACATGTCGAGACAGAGCTGAATGCCGTCATCCGGAAACTCATTAAGAAAATCAGTCCGAATATTAAGCCGCGGGAGCTCAAAGCATACATGCACCAAGTTACCCAGGAATTTACCAAACTACGAGAAAAATTCCCAGACCAACCGTTTGACCTGCACGGGGTTGAGGAAAGTGTCAACGGCGCCATTCGGAGAACGCTTGAAAATGTGGAAATGGACTCAATTGCCCTCGCGGATTCTGCCCAGCCCTCGATTGCATCAGTCAATGAGCAATTCGGGCTTCCATCCACCACCCCTATAGACCATGGCTTGTCGGAGGAAACTCAAGAAGCAGGCTTCGGCTCTGAAGAAGAGGAAGAACATGAAGAAATTCAGGGTGAGAAAACCCTTGCGGACCAATTTGAAAAAGGGTGGACTGATGCAAAATCGGTGGACCGAATCCGAGCTTCCGTTAACACTGTTCTGGATGAACTCCAAATTAATACTCAGGACCCCGAGTTCGCCGTACAGAAGAGCATATTCAACAGAAAGCTAGATGAGGCTATAGGTCTTGAGACCACTTCTCCGTCTAAGCAGGATTTGACTCAAATCAAGCAAGATGTGGAAACAGGACTTGACAAGTTTAAAGTTCAACTGCCTCCCGCCCACGAAGAGACAATGGGCACAATTCGCAGAGTTTTCCACAGTCTCCCTCTGGAAATCCCCACCGACGGGACTGGTGAGCACCACAACTTCCACCCTGATAAACTCACAACTATCAAGGCTGGGCGAGAAAGTGTCAAATCTACTCATAAATCTCATAGTTCCAATAGGATGAAATCCAAGTCGCAAGTCAACACAAATCAATTGCCGTCGGGTGGGGGACAGAAATCCCTTTTAGAACCCCATAGACTATCGCACCACACTGCCAAAGGAGACGAATATTTGAGAGGAGCGGCGGAACATTCCGCTAAGAAATCCCGCACCCGCAGTCGTAGTAACCCCAAATTAATTACTTCAAGATTCACGTCCAAAACCTCAAAGCATAGGAAAAGTTCCCACGTGCATGGGCAGCAACGATCACACTCGAAAATGTCAACTGACGGCCCAGGGCGACTATCACAGGTCCACGAGATGCGGTCACGTCCAACTCCTCCATTTGAGGGTGAAGATGCCCCATTATCTCGCTCAGAACTGAAGGGAAAACTTGGAAAACGTCTGACCAAGGAAGAAATCCTTGATTATCAGGAGCGAATAAATAACGGGCTAAATAGGATACGGGAAAGTACGGGAAATCAAACCATTTCAGCTCTCCAGGAACGATTTAATGAGGAAGTCATCAACATCCTCATGAGACCCACAATGATGGAGCTCATGGGTCCAGATTCCAACGGGATTCAATCTCTTTTTTCAGTCAACAGGAAAGTGTTTGAGCTCCAGGATATTGCACATAATCCGAAACTGGAGGTAGTAGCACGTATGTTAGAATCTGAAGTAAGGAATTTGGCTCGAATGTCCACCAAGGAACGATTCAAACTTCCGCCGCTATACCCCAAATTTGATCCAAAAGAACCGAGTCATCCGATTCCTATCCTTGAGCTCCATCATTTCCGGAACGGGATTGAAGAACGCTTCAGCAAGGTCCCCGCCAATCTCATGACCGAGCCTATCAAAGCCGCACGGAATGCCATCCTGGAAATCATCAAAATCATGGAGGAGACTACTCGTCAGGATGTCCTTAATGGAAGTCTTAAGCGCCTCAATGATGAGATCAATTTGTTACAAGCTAAAGTTAAAAATTCGGCTATCGGTCACCACCAGAATGGCCTCAATGTTCACTTGCTTTACTTACTAAACTTGTCATCTCATCCTAATCTCGCGGTCTCGACAAAAATGGAATTTCAATCTCCATGGAAAATCCCACTGTCCGTCACCCCTGAGCAGGTCATGTACCACCAGAAGCGGATCCAGTGCTTTTTCGGTGGTATCCCCACCGAGTTCAAAACTGCTAAAACAAGGGCAATCTTCCAAAAATTAGACATGGGAATAACTTTTCTAGTCAGGCAGCTGGAGCGTAACCGTGCAAAGGCCTACCTGGACAAGTACAATGACGAGATGGACGTACTCCAGCGGAAGCTGATGAGTGGGGAGCTTGGGAAGCTTCAAGAGGAACTCAAGCAGGAATTCCGGAGATTACTTGCATGGAAAGAGGACGTCAGTGCAGGCATTCCGTTTAGGGATCGAACTTTCACCGGCGTCCAATTCCCCCGTAAAATCCCTGTGGACCAACTTCGGAAATATCAGGAGCACCTCACTGAAGCCTATGGAGACATCCCTCTACATGCTAAGAACGCTCGGACTCACGTGATCCACCAGAGGATCCTTTCTATACTGGAAAATCTCGCTTTACAAAGACAACCCGAGGAATATCTCGTCATTGAGACGAGTGAGCTTCAGGATAGGATCGCGCGGGAGGTCCGTGATGTTCAAAACCGTTTGATCCTCCAAGTGCAGCAGCTGGATGCGGCGGATCAAAAGTTGGACCTACTCAAACTGAGCAAGTTTCAGTGGAAATTGGACATGGAACTCGCGGCCATTCGGGATCGCCTTTACCACGAGATCCAGAAATACTACGAAAAGGTCAAGCGGCATCCGAATCGGATCCCGAATCGTACGACGCATCTGAAGACGATCAAGACCCTGCAGGAAAATACTGTGTCCAACATTACCAATCTACAAAGGGTTATAGGGGAGTTCATCCAGCAATTTAGGAAGCGGCACGTGGAGGAGGAAAGGCGGGAGAAAGGGAAGCACGGTAAACTTAATCATAATGGAGTCAAGGAGAGGTTGAAAGATAGGCGTTGGAGGCGGAAGGATCCATGCTCCAAGTTTGGACTCAAGCACGTCCGTCTAGCGACAGAGTCCGGAAGAGGAAGGGGGAGCAGGAGTGGGCTGCTGAGGCGTCTTTGTATCTCCAGAGGACAGAGCAAGGCATTATTTTCCAGCGCGAATCCCTCCAATTTTGGTATCTCTGTGCCTCCGAGCAGCTCAAGGTTAATTGAGCCCTTGAATATGGATTCGGAGGGGGTCATGCGTTCGGATAGCATCCAAGATGTAAACTGCCCTTTAGCTCAGAAGTGTGACACTTCAAAAAATGGACATTTAAGGGAATACGATAATAGTGTGAAATAATAGAGAGTGATTATCTCCTGAATTAACCCAAGTATTCATCATTTCTGTCGTCAAGATTTTTGAGGTTGTGGCGTGAGCAAGTTTTCATTGTTGCAAGGGTAACACAGATCACAGATAGCTTCACGAGATATCCTATGGAGTTGCCAGCTAGTGATATTAAAATTCATCTTCAATATGCCTATGGAAATTACTTTCATTGAGAGCAGGGGTTTGGTCAAGTCCATGCAAGCACAACTGGCACTGATGAGACATTATATGTAGCTGTAGAGACACTATCTCGAACAGTTCCTTTAGTCTGAGACAAGTTTAGTCCTAATCAACTGGATTGAAACTAGTTTTTGGGACTTTTGGGAGAAGTTTAATTTCAGAGGGATACACTGGCAATCCAGTTTATAGCATGAATATTGTTATTTATTATAATTAGTATTCATATTATGATTAATCAACACTTTATGCACTACTAAAATATTACTGTAGGCCATGCCTAGGTGCATCTTGCATCTCTAAGGAAATTGCAGGTACTGTAGTTTTATCGATCATTTTTTGTGCCTACACCATTAGACCGTCAGTCAAAACTCACCCTCATGTGAATTGTACTGTGTTCATTCATCCATACTTTAACTTATGACATTTAAAGAACACTTGTTTGAAAATAACTTTTTTTTCATTATTGTCGGCTTCGGTAGCTTGACTTTTGCAAGTCGTGTAAATTGTTAATGATTATTGCCCACGTATTTCCAGTTTTTCTCCAAACTCCAAACAACAGCTAGCAAACTGACGAAGAGCTCCAAGTCATTCCGGTTTTCATTTCTTGGAATCGCCGCAGACTGTGTGTGTGGAACAACCTCTTTTTAGACCCAGGCTCATGGCAATGTGTTGGTTATGGATGGCAATTATTTTTCATCTGACCAAAGAACAAGTTATAAACCTTTTCCAAGTACTACACGTTTGACTATTGCACAGATTTTTATATTTTACATGACATCACGTGTTGTCCGACTTGACACGTGAGAGTTCCAACCAACACGAGCAGCCATGTGTTTTGCATTTTGTTTTGCCGTCGGAGATGCGATACTCATGTTTGTGAACTAGGAGGACAAGCCCAGAACAGTTTTTTTTTCAGACAATGAACATCCAGTCTCCAAATTGCGATTGCTCACTAGATTTCCAAATTCTGGTTTCTAGGAGTAGTATAAATAGCAGTCACTAGTGCACGTAAAGTTTCATGTCAGTTTCGACTTTTCGGTCCATTCAATCACAACTACTTTGTTTTGAGATTGAGAAGATTATTTCTATTTTATCAAGAATGAAGGGGGCTCTGCTACTCGCAGCACTTGGTGTAATTATACTTTCAGGTTTGGAATTTTTTTAATAAAATATAAGGGATTGTCGCGAGACCCATACTCTCAAAAAATATTTAAAAGTAAAATTTTGTGATTTTCCATACAATTATGTATAGTTACCGTTACGGGGAAGCGAGTGCTCCTGGCCCGAGCTGGCGGAAAGTCGTTTTACACGACGGACGGCGAAGATTCGGTAATTCGTTAAAGTCGCAGCAAATCTCTCTACATTACCTCAAATATATCCCTAAGTTTATTTACAGAATCTGCGAACTGTGAAGCTAAGATTAATCTAATTTTTACTCCCAGATTAGTTGGGATGAGGCTGTAGCTGCTTGTGCCAAGGAGGGGCTTAAGACGGCCGTCATCTCTAACGCCGCAGAGAGTCAAGCACTGGAAAAAGCTGCTTTGGAACGTGCAAAGGCAGATAAACGTATGTCGAACTTCTTTATTTTCTGCTATAACAACTTAATTATGTATAAAATAAGTTGCCGTACTGATTTGGAACATAAACGGCTCATATGAAGCATTGAATTTCTCCTGTCGTAACAATTCAGAACAATATCTGTGGCTGGGTGCCATCTTGAAGAACGGGAAATGGGTTTGGGCTGCCAACAACCGAGAATTGAAGTACAGGAATTGGGAGGACGGTGCCATCCTGAATGATCCGGGGACAACCCCAACCCAAGGGTACAACTGTGGTTACATCAGTGCTTCCCCCCGTTGGAAAACTTGGGCATGCGGAGATGGTAGCCGCAATGGGTACCTGGCAGCTCCAGTCTGCCAGTGATAAATCTGTAGAAAATAGAACCCAGCCCCGTTCACCGGGTTGCTATTTGGGCGAAGGCACTTTTGAAACCATTGTATTTTACTCATAATAATATATAATATATGTTTTCCAATTAATCCTGTCTATAATAATTCACGGTAAAAACGGTTTTTGAAGAAAACCGCCACAACAGTCGTTTCGTACTCTGCGTGTTACATCGGTGTTAACTTAAAATGACAAAAACAATTGGCATTATTTGGGAAAGTAGCAGAATAATAAACCTGACAACAGGATTTAGGGAACTTGCATCCTCCCTTCTCATGAGTTTTTGTGTGGGTATTGATGGTGGTGTTGTGCACGTGT